>JAUIMM010000391.1:4895000-5087500 GCA_031769625.1 Taudactylus pleione | reverse complement strand
TAATACCTTCCTTCAGGGTGACAAAGTAACGTTATTACTACAAGTGTAATATCCTCCTGCAGGGTGACACAGTAACGTTATAACTACCAGCATAATATCCTCCTGCAGGGTGATACAGTAACATTATTACTACCAGCGTAATATCCTCCTGCAGGGTGATACAGTAACATTATTACTACCAGTGTAATACCTTCCTGCAGGGAGACACAGTATCTTTATTACTACCAGCGTAATACCTTCCTTCAGGGTGATACAGTAACATTATTGCTACCAGTGTAATATCCTCCTGCAGGGTGACACAGTAACGTTATTACTACCAGCGTAATATCCTCCTGCAGGGTGACACAGTAACATTATTACTACCAGCATAATATCCTCCTGCAGGGTGATACAGTAACATTATTACTACCAGCGTAATATCCTCCTGCAGGGTGACACAGTAACGTTATTACTACCAGCGTAATATCCTCCTGCAGGGTGATACAGTAACATTATTACTACCAGCGTAATATCTTCCTGCAGGGTGACACAGTAACATTATTACTACCAGCGTAATATCCTCCTGCAGGGTGATACAGTAACATTATTACTACCAGTGTAATATCCTCCTGCAGGGTGATACAGTAACATTATTACTACCAGCGTAATATCCTCCTGCAGGGTGATACAGTAACATTATTACTACCAGTGTAATACCTTCCTGCAGGGAGACACAGTAACTTTATTACTACCAGCGTAATACCTTCCTTCAGGGTGACACAGTAACGTTATTACTACCAGCGTAATATCCTCCTGCAGGGTGACACAGTAACATTATTACTACCAGCGTAATATCCTCCTGCAGGATGATACAGTAATATTAGTGCTACCAGCGTAATATCCTCCTGCAGGGTGATACAGTAACATTATTACTACCAGCGTAATACCCTCCTGCAGGGTGACACAGTAACATTATTACTACCAGCGTAATATCTTCCTGCAGGGTGATACAGTAACATTATTACTACCAGCGTAATACCCTCCTGCAGGGTGACACAGTAACATTATTACTACCAGCGTAATATCTTCCTGCAGGGTGATACAGTAACATTATTACTACCAGCGTAATATCCTCCTGCAGGGTGATACAGTAACATTATTACTACCAGTGTAATATCCTCCTGCAGGGTGACACAGTAACATTATTACTACCAGCGTAATATCTTCCTGCAGGGTGATACAGTAACATTATTACTACCAGCGTAATATCCTCCTGCAGGGTGACACAGTAACATTATTACTACCAGCATAATATCATCCTGCAGGGTGATACAGTAACATTATTACTACCAGCGTAATATCCTCCTGCAGGGTGACACAGTAATATTATTATTAATACCAGTGTAATATCCTCCTGCAGGGTGACACAGTAATATTATTATTAATACCAGTGTAATATCCTCCTGCAGGGTGACACAGTAATATTATTATTAATACCAGTGTAATATCCTCCTGCAGGGTGACACAGTAATATTATTATTAATACCAGTGTAATATCCTCCTGCAGGGTGACACAGTAATATTATTATTAATACCAGTGTAATATCCTCCTGCAGGGTGACACAGTAATATTATTATTAATACCAGTGTAATATCCTCCTGCAGGGTGACACAGTAACATTATTAATACCAGTGTAATATCCTCCTGCAGGGAGACACAGTATCTTTATTACTACCAGCTTAGCATTGTCCTGCAGTGTGACACAATAACATAATTATTACTACCAGCGTAATATCCTCCTGTAATAAGATGCTTATTACCATTATATATATAATGTGAGGAAGCACAAAAGCTGTATCGGGAAAGTGCATATGAAGGAGCCAGGAGAGGGGATTGGGAGGGAGATGAGAGCTGCAGCCGTCTCTCTCAGCTCTGCTCTGCTATGCATACAATGCTCTGCCAGCTCTGCAGTGTATGGAAGACCTCGTGGCGCAACGGTAGCGCGTCTGACTCCAGATCAGAAGGTTGCGTGTTCAAATCACGTCGGGGTCATGGGCCAAAAACTTTTTCTTATTTGTTATTTTTTTTTATTTATATTTTCATTACACTGCCAGTGACCTGCGGCCGTTTCACGTGCTTATTAGTGGATGATGGGTGGGGGCAGTATATTGGGGGGGGGGGGGGGGGCGGGGGAGGGAGAGAGGGGATGGTAACCTGCAGAGCATATGGACAGAGCATAAATGCAATATTTTGGGGGTAACAATCAGTGCTGGGGCAGATCATAAGTCCCCTGCCAGGAGCTCTCTGTGGGGCAATTATCAGTGGGTAGTGTACATGGGGCAATATATAGGGGGTAACAAGCAGTCAATCATGGTGTGGGGGGTGTCATAGCACTATGTGGGGTAATTCATAGAAATAATGGACAGAGGCAATATATTGGGGGGGGGGGTAACAGACTTGGGGTAGCCTATGGAGGACTATAGCACTGTATGGGCTACTTATAATTAGATTGTGAACGGGGGGGCAGTATTATTGGGTGTTATAGCACTGTGTGGGTATATATATATGGGGTCATTAACTGTAGATGGTGGATGTGGGTAATATGCAGACAACTCAGTTATACTTTATCTCCTACATTCCGCGGAGACTCTGTTCCTGCACATTGTTCTACAGGAACGGAGGTGGTGTAAAATGGAAGCCAAGAGGGGGAGATTTAAAAAAAAAAAAAAAATTGAAGCCCGACGAGGATGGGATTCGAACCCACGCGTGCAGAGCACAATGGATTAGCAGTCCATCGCCTTAACCACTCGGCCACCTCGTCCCAGCGTTCCCCCCTTCCCTCACCTCGGGCAGGTGTCATCATCTATTCCGTATTGGGATGAGGGTGGTGAAAGAATCTTCCTTACAGACAGGCTACGGCAAGATGGCCGCGGCATGGGTCTATAATAGGGACGCCCAGATGGGGAGGAGCCTGCGCCCATGAACCAGGGAAGTCCTTCACGACAGCACTTCCCCACCAGAAAGATGGCCGACAACGGAGCTGCAACCTCAGAATGGGCGAGGTTTATGCAAATCAGCTTAGCGCCGCTGCTTATGGGATACATCACCTAACAGAGCTCTATAAAATAGCGACCGGTAGCTATAGGTAGCGGTTCAGTACCGTAGTGCCAGGGGTGGGGTCTGTGACCTGGGCAAAGTGTGGGCAGGGGGTAACTGCGTGTGTGCGGGTGGTCTCCCTGGGCTCCCCCGCAGAGGGCTTTGGTGTGGTCCCGGCGTGACGCCATCACCCGTCATCATCAGTGAGGTTGATCCTTACCTGTTCCTCCTTATGGAGAAACAGACATGATGAATGGGGGAGGCTGAGTATGTGATTACCCTGATCCCCAGCACCGCTCTGACCGACAACCAGGGTGTGTGTCATTCTGATACCCGACAACTGCTCGCTGATGATCCATGGTGATGTAAAATATAGATTAATGTGTGTTCATTTTAATACTGATTTCTGGGGTTGGTAATCATCGGTACATGTAGCATCGAATGGCTTTAAGCTGCGACGGAGAGTGACCAGCGACTTAACAATACATCGCTTGATGGTTCCCAGCATCGGGCTGCCACTATCGATGGTGCGCATTGTCGGGCACCGCAGCGATTGATGGTGAAAGCACGCCACTTATTAAGACCATCGATAGTCGGTGGCCATCGTCACTCTATAATAATCAGTGACACTATAACAGCTGGAGACCCGATTGGACGATATCATTGTGTGTGTGGTGCGCATTGTCGGGCACCGCAGCGATTGGCCACTTATTAAGACCATCGATAGTCGGTGGCCATCGTCACTCTATAATAATCAGTGACACTATAACAGCTGGAGACCTGATTGGACGATATCATTGTGTGTGTGGTGTTGCACACGTCACTACTGGGGGGTGATTGGGAATGGCTTAGGTAACGTCTCTCCCCGTCCTATCTGTCACATGAGCCCAACAACAGCAACAACATCCTCCATTTCATTCAGCGACGAAATGGCGGACATGGAGCTCTCGCTCCACTGACAATGAGCGGCATCACTCCCTCCCCACCAATGGCTGCGCAGGGACGCGAGGAAGCCAATCGAGTCGCGGGGTTTAGAGCCGGGTGGGTGCAACCAGCCAATCGGAATACTCGGCTCTGTGTCACGAGGGCCGTGGGCTGTGGTGCGAGTCTTTTAAACTGACAGCAGCCAATGAGGGCCGCCTTCTGCGCGCCGCGGCCAATCACAGCGCAGGGGGACCGGGAGGCGCTTTGGCGGTTGGGATTTGAATCGTGCACACAGCGCGTGAGCGGCGGCAGCGACGGCTCAGGTAACCGGCCCCGGGGGGGGAGAGAGAGAGAGAGGGGGCAGCACAGGTAACGGGAGCAGGGTGAGGTAGGCTGCCGGCAGCGATGAGTTGCCCCGTGTGGGGGTGTAAGCGGAGGAGGAGGGGGCCATAGTACTGTGCTGGCTTCTGGTCAGTGGATGGGATATGTAAGGGGCCTATGAAGCAGTGAGACGGGTGCCAGCAGCCAGTGGAGAAGTTGCCCATAGCAACCAGTCAGCTGCTGTCTGTTATTTTATAGACTGTACTTGATAAATGCTACTTGAAAGCTGATTGGTTACTATGGGAAACTTCCCCCACACTATTCACTGCTAAATATACCCCATAGAGCCATGCTGGGGTTACTGTCTGTAGAGTGTAGGTGAAGGCAGTATATTGGGGGAACAGGCAGTTAGACAGTAATGGATGGAGATATATATATATATATCTCTATATCTATCTCTATCTATCTCCATGTGTGTGTCAGGGGACAGGTAATGGGGCTCATGGTCCTGAGAGGTAACTATTTGTAGACGGGGGTACAGTATGCTCGGGCTAGCCAGCAGTCTGGGTAGATAATCTGATGACAGTGCCCCGGGGAGAGGGTTTCACATGTTCAAAGAGGGGGTAGTTAGCATTAGCAGAAGAGCTTATGGGGTAACTGACCATCTGGCAGAAATGAGGTGGGGGTACGTGGTGTGGTAAATAAGCATTGGGAGTGCGGTGGGTATATGTGTAGTATGTGCTTTATATACAATTAAAGTGTCTGACACTGGTTTCCTGGTTTGTCATCAGCAGGATGTCATACAAGGAAAACCTCAACCCCTTCTCTAAGGTATGTATAGTATATATCCTGCCTCGCTATGAGGTTGTATCCGTGTATTGCCTTCTATCCTATTGTCCCACAATGGCAGAGCATTCCTGACTAAGGGAGTGTGGTGCATGCTTGTTTAAAGTATACAATCCCACTATGCATCACTCTCCTGTGCCCATGCCGTCTGTGTCCCGTATTCAATTAGAGGCGATAAGCTGTGATGGGCGGTTTTCGCCGGTTTCTGAAATATCGTCCTACTTAATTCCAGGATGTTTTCGCCTAGGCGAAAACCTCCATAGGCAAAAGCAGGCGAAAAAGTTTCTCCACCCAAAGGCAGGAGAAAAGAAATGCAAAATCTATATTTTCGGGTACAAATGTGGGGACTTGGTTCAGAACCATTTGGACATCCACCCCCCCCCCCCCCCCCTTTCCCCTTAATGACTATTTGGGCAATAAAAATCTTAAATCATCCAAAACATGTAATTATTGGGGAAAAAGTGTTGAACAATGGGTCTAAAGTGCTGGGACAGGTATTTTGGGGTGCTGTATGGATGGGGCAGGTGTTTTCAGGAACATCGCGCTTTTCGGCGATCTCGGCTTTTCGTGGCTAATTGAATCTGGCCCTGTGTTTGGCACCAGTAATGAAATGCCTGCAGTGGGTTTGGAATCCTCTGGTGTTTAATGACTTCTAGGCTCAATGAGAGTTGGATGTATGTCTGATTTTTTTGGTGTTTGTATTGGGCGGGTGCAGGATGTAGATTTGGGGGTGGGAGGCAGGCCTGCGTGTAGATTTGGGGGTGGGAGGCAGGCCTGCGTGTAGACTTGGGGTTGGGAGGCAGGCCTGCGTGTAGACTTGGGGTTGGGAGGCAGGCCTGCGTGTAGACTTGGGGGTGGGAGGCAGGCCTGCGTGTAGACTTGGGGGTGGGAGGCAGGCCTGCGTGTAGACTTGGGGGTGGGAGGCAGGCCTGCGTGTAGACTTGGGGGTGGGAGGCAGGCCTGCGTGTAGACTTGGGGGTGGGAGGCAGGCCTGCGTGTAGACTTGGGGGTGGGAGGCAGGCCTGCGTGTAGACTTGGGGGTGGGAGGCAGGCCTGCGTGTAGACTTGGGGGTGGGAGGCAGGCCTGCGTGTAGACTTGGGGGTGGGAGGCAGGCCTGCGTGTAGACTTGGGGGTGGGAGGCAGGCCTGCGTGTAGACTTGGATATCGTTGATTTGTATTCCTTTATACTTGGTGTAGCGGGAATGGACGGGTGAGTGTAGGCTGAGTACAGGAAGGATGTGTACACATGATTTATTACATTGTTTAGAAATAGGGCAATATACATATTTATATTGAAGGGTGACTGGTTAAACATGTACATATCAACACAATTTTCTTGACTGTCTGATTTACAGTTGTGCACATTTGAATGGCGTTTACCTCCATATATATTGCAGCGTATGTCTGCAGCCATATTCAGTCATTGGGCTCTATTTCAATTGAACGCGAATTAAATAGCGCCGGGAGGGAGCTCCCGGAGCTATTCACTTCAGCGCGCTGTTAAGGATTTCTTCTCACACCCCTCCAGGGGTGCGAGCAGAAATCCGACCAAGTACAGGCACGATGCTGTTTTCTGCCCTTAGTGCCGCGGAAACAGCAGCGCGCCAGGAAGTTTAGTTGGAGAATGCTCGTTCTTGTGACTAAACACCCTGTTTAAGGCGCGAAGATGGGCATTCTCAGACCTAACAGCCGAGGATGGGCATTCTCCGACCTAACAGTGCGCTGAATTAAATAGCTTTGGGAGCTCCCTCCCGTTGCTATTTAATTCGCGTTCAATTGAATCTAGCCCCATCTCTCCTCCCCTCATAAGTCCTCTGGGTTGTCTACACCAGTCATGCAGTCTATGCCCGGCTTTAGACCATTCCTCAGTTTATACCGCTAACTGGACCTGTTGGCATGATATGTCTGGCGTGCTGTGCTCATTATCCCCTGGAAGTTGTGGCAGAATAGGGAGCTGTGCAGTGTACCCCGGCAGCCTTGTACGATGGTCAGACGTGCCCCGGACTTGTTCCCGTTCCGCCTAATAAAATGTTGTGGTCAGGAGCACGCACCTGCTTCCTAGTAAATATTCTGTTTTGTTCTACAGTTCACCACTCCAACCAGTGCTTCGGGTCCGCAGAGGGTGCTGAGGAAAGAACACTACCCTTCTTCAGCTATGACCTCATCACTTTCAGGTATTGTGCTGTGACATCACGGCTAGCTTAGGGCGGAACTTGTTGATCTTCCTATAAAATCAATGTTTTGAACAAATGAAGGACACCCAAGTATATGGAGAGCAAGTTCGGGAATTAAGCATTGAAGACCCCCATCTCATGCTTTCCTTTCAATTTGGGTAGGGATGGGAGGGGTATGGGGGTAAAACAAATGCCTCTGGATGTGTAATGTCTCCTCCTCTTCCTGTGTAATTACCATGCCTACAGGAAGAAGCCTATATGGCTTTGATGGATGGGACATGTTTGGGGATAGTAAAAAATTATTTGTTTGAGTTTCTCAAAGGAAGTGTCAGGTCCCAGAAATCATGTTGCGTCCCCTGTATGTTGCGTCCCCTGTATGTTGCGTCCCCTGTATGTTGCGTCCCCTGTATGTCTCTAGAAAAAAGGGTTTTGTTCATGCACCAAATCTCTCATAAATATTGGTTGCTGTTACGGGTTATTGAGGTTCTCAAGGATAAATCTCTTATTGAGGTTCAGAATGTGATCATATCTTATATGTAGGAGAGCTACTGATGACCCCAAGGTTGTCATATCCATAAAAAAGCCAAAGTGACAATTCATTTAAATACAGAAACAAACTGAAGTCACGCTGTGATAAATAAATGTGCTCCACCCTGCTCATCACCTGAGTTGAAATGCTGGACACGGGTTATTTCAACTGTGCCCTTTCACACTGCACGGTAACCAGGTTGCTGCGTGTTCACGTGCAATAACCCGGGTTATTGCTGGCAATGTGAAAGGGATATAAGTTATGATAAACAATAACACAAATCACAGTATACCTGCCGTTATTCATAGGGTGACAAAACAGACTGAACAGAAGATATATTGAAACACAGGAGACAGTACTGCGCTGTGAGGAGTTTATTTTATTAATGGTCATTGATTAATCTGGTGGTCAGTGTGACTGGACTTTAATAACACAATATGGTTACTGTACAGAATACAGCATGTAAAGTTATTTTATTCCTGATAAGTATCGCTGTTTGGGATGAATTGTTTTCCTACACAGTGCAGCACAGGGACCTTCAGGTTACCTCATTACGGATTAAGCTGTGTAACTATTTTTCAAAGCTTGCTGCGGGGTTCAGTCCGTTAAGGTGCATACACACGGTCAGATGAACGATTCGACCAACAATTTGAACTACGAACGATTTGACTGTATTAAAATGACTGGAATCGTCCAAATCTGACTGCAAACACATCAGATGTCAGATATTGTTATCTGATCATCGGGAACGCGCATCATTCATCGTTCAGACATGTCAGATTTCCCTTCAGATATGAACGATTTTTGAAATGGTTATCGTTCAGATCTGAAGAAAAATCTGACCGTGTATGCACCATTATGTCACGCTATGAAAACTGCAGGTATACTGCAATTAGTGACCAATATTTATCTGTCAATTACTTTTCATACAACATTGAATAACTTTTAACATGCACTTAAAATCTTTTGGTGAATGGCAAAATACTTTCACAAGAAAGAAACATACTTGCAACATTGTAACAAATAAAATAACAAAGTGAGGCCCAGCAAGGTCACGTAACGTCATAAATCAACACAGACTGCTAGATCTATTCACAGAACGTAATTCAAATTGAAATGAAACCTGCTGAAACTGGGGCTTTCACAATGAGAAGCCCAATAGACCAGCAATCTACTGTATTCAGTGGCGGAAGTCCCGGAGACAATGGAGTCATTTGCCGCCGGGCGTCAGCCCTGAAGGGGGCACTTGGCTCCATTGTCCTCGGGAGTTGCATGGAGAAGGAGCGCCGCTGATCGGCGCTCCACCTCCATTGGCGTAACTACGGATTGTGCAGGGGGTGCGGTCGCACCCCCTGCACCCTCCATTTGCCAGGCGCCCGCTGAGTGTTACCAGCCTGCGCCTGGCTCCTATTGAAAGCCTCGGTGGCAGCCGGAGGACAGAGCTCCCTCTGTCTTCCGGTTTCCGCAGTGCACTATGGGAGTGACGTCACTCCCATATTGCCGAGGAGCGGACGCCGGGGTATGGACGGCAGCAGCACTGGAGCAGGGATAGAGGTAAGTGTTTTTTTTATGTGTTTGTGGGGGGGGGGGGGTGATCTCACTACTGGAGGCAACTGCAGGGGGCTCGGTGCAAATACTGGGGGCTCACTACTGGGGGCACTGCATAGGGGGACCACTACTGGAGGCACTGCATAGGCGGGCACTGCATAGGGCGAACACTACTGGGGGGCATTTTATAAAAGAAACTGCATAAGGGGAGCGGTGGCAGCTGGGGCTGGCATAGGTGCTGGGGGGGTGGTGCATTTTAATTTGGGGGGGGGGGGCACCAACATTATATCTAAGTGACTACATATCCGCATACATTGTTACCCAATATGGAAGCTGCTCAGATCAGTTTATAGGCCCCCAACAGGTGCCCGCAAGGGAGGGCTCAATCTAGACGAGAGGGAGAATACAGAGTTCCCCCAGCTCGCTAGAAACAGGCCAGTAAGAGAAATGTACCCTTCTGCATGGTAATAGTAATGCAAAGATCTGTTACATCATTCTGTAAATATATGGTAAGCCAGTAATCTCTGGTGGTCCTACACTACATGATTATATCCACATACATACATTATATAAACATTTAATCTTTATCTAGTAAATATATAAAGAGTTACAAGTGGGCAACCTATTTAATTTTAGATTCACCTATTCCTAACTAACTTCACTGTCTACCTTTTAGTATTTAGCTCCAATTGTTTTAATTTTTGAATTTTTTATTGATAAGTAATTAAGGGACAATAGGGGTGAGCATCTCCCTCTACTCAAAAATAGTTTTTATTTTAAGTTAAGTGACTCTTTAAAAAGGGTTCATGAAAGTTATTCCCCAATCCCGTATGTCTGTCAATCAGTGTTGGGGATGGTGGAACTGGTACCCCCTGTGCATTTGGGTGATGAGAGCTGGTCCCCTGTATGTCTGCCTATGTGGGGGGGAAGCTAGTACCCCTGTGTGTCTGGGTGGGGAGAGGAGCTGGTCTTCTGTATGTCTGCCTATGTGGGGGGGGGGGTGAAGCTGGTACCTCTGTGTGTCCTGGTGAGAAGAGGATCTGGTCCCCTGTACGTCTGCCTGCCTATGTGGGGTGAAGCTGGTACACCTGTGCATCTGGTTGGGGAGGGAAGCTGGTTGCCCTGTATGTCTGCCTATTTGGGGGTGTAGCTGGCCCCCCTGTGAGTCCATCTGGGTGGGAGGAGTGTAATATGAAGCTGTAGGACTAATCGCCCAGTATATCTTTCTCCCCACAGTTTCGGCAGGCCGAATGACTGTGACTGATAACCAGCATGAGAGAGCGGTGGATTGGTAAGTGCTCACTCAGATCTCCTGTGTGTGTGTACTGCTCTGCCAGTATGTGGGCAATATCCCTCAGAGGGGTGAGGCTGGCTGGGGAGCTCTCTGTTGTGATACAATAAATGGCTCATTGGGGAGTTGATTCACTGCGATGTGTCGGGAAATTAGCCGCGCAAAATTAAATTGTGAATCAGACCCCTCCTATGTAATTTTGTGCAATTCAGCCCCAAACTCCCCGCAATTCTCAGGGCAAATTTTTTTTTTTCCTTCTCACCATCTGAGCAGGGGAAAAGGTGGGGAAAGTTCTAATTTTAAGGTATAAATGTGGGGACTGTGCAGAACTTCTGGTACACCTCTCCCAATTAATAATTGTGCACCTGGAGGGGTATAAATAGCATAATTTGCCTAATAAAGAAATGTCCATTTTCAGGTTACTCTCTAAAGCTCAGAAATGGCGTAAATGGTCCAGGACAGCTATGGCGGGGTGTGGGTGGTCTGGGACAGCTATGGCGGGGTGTGGGTGGTCTGGGACAGCTATGGCGGGGTGTGGGTGGCCTGGGACAGCTATGGCGGGGTGTGGGTGGCCTGGGACAGCTATGGCGGGGTGTGGGTGGCCTGGGACAGCTATGGCGGGGTGTGGGTGGCCTGGGACAGCTATGGCGGGGTGTGGGTGGTCTGGGACAGCTATGGCGGGGTGTGGGTGGTCTGGGACAGCTATGGCGGGGTGTGGGTGGCCTGGGACAGCTATGGCGGGGTGTGGGTGGCCTGGGACAGCTATGGCGGGGTGTGGGTGGCCTGGGACAGCTATGGCGGGGTGTGGGTGGTCCGGGACAGCTATGGCGGGGTGTGGGTGGGCCGGGACAGCTATGGCGGGGTGTGGGTGGGCCCGGGACAGCTATGGCGCATTGTTACATTGATGTTAGAGGGATTTTTGACCTTGCAGATGGGAACTAAAGACTTTACTTTGAAATAATTTTTCTACCATTTTTAAAATCTGTATAAATCAGCCATTTGACACCTTTTTAAGTACATCCAGTACTCTGCTTATAGCTACCAACAGCTTTCAAATACTGTTGCTATCTTTGCCGTTTTTGGGGGTTTTCAGGGTGATTTTTTTTCGCATGCTTTGATCAATGCGATGCATCGCCGCAATAGTCACAAATTGCTGTTTACAATTAAATTATGAGAATTGTGAAGTCAGCTGTTTTTACGATGCTAATTTGCACATCCGAACTCCTCAGAATTAATCTGTCACTTTCTTCATATTCTATTATATTCAGTTTAAACCTCACCAGGGTCTGGAGTCCCCCCTATAGATTTATGCACTGTGGCCACGTGTGCCTGTGGGGACCACTTGTAAGTGAACCTGGCTGTTCCCGAATTGTGCTCTAGTCTCCTCAATGGCGCCTCCTATGCGTTGGATCAGCTGTACGAGGAGCGCCGAGCTAGCGTCCATGCACTTTCCTGGTCTGCGGCAGAACCCTTATTTATGGAAATCCTCTTTAATTCAATCCACTTTGTGTTTTGTGTTTTATTGTACTAATCTATGTTGTAAATTAAGCTAATATAATTGCAGAGGGATAGGAGTGTCAGATGTGTACAAATGTACAATATTTCAAGAAAAAGTCCAGTTCTAATGTTGGCACCATACCTAGAGCATCTAAGCACTTGTTCACATGGTGATGTATCGTTTTTCTGTCCCAACAGTCCCAAGAAGAAATTCAAAATTGAAGACTTTGACATCGGCCGCCCGCTGGGTAAAGGCAAGTTCGGAAATGTCTACTTGGCCCGGGACAAGAAGACCAAGTTTATCATGGCTCTGAAGGTGATGTTCAAATCCCAGCTAGAGAAGGAGAACGTAGAGCACCAGCTGAGGAGAGAGATTGAGATCCAGTCTCATCTCAGGTACGTCTTACTCACTGAGCCAGCAGGGGCCGTACACATTGTCCGATGTCTGTCACCTCTCCTGCTTTAAGTTAAAGTTTCGTCCCAATTCTTATGATGCCGTGCACCCCGTCTTTATCTCGTTGGGTAATATGGAAGAGGAAACGGTATCGTCTATAGTAGTAATTTTACAGCTCAGCTGCTACAGGTGTTTTCTCAGGACGGTAACGTAGCAAATATGACTATTGTAGTCTCTAATACGATGGTTTTGGTGGGAACTGTTCTGTAAATCCACCCATTGTTGCTATAAGCATGTTTTGTGTGTTTTGTTTTTTTGCTGTATTATAAAAATAATCACTCCTTTTGGACTCTATGGAACGGAAAAATAAGTGAGAAATAAAATCCACAAAAAAAGATGTATTTGAAATAGTTTTGTTAAACATCACCCCATTGAACAATTGAGTTGATAAATAGTCTTCACCATCCAGAGCCCCCGCAGATGGGGGTTATGCCCAGATATATAGGGTGATCTGATGGTTTTTGACTAAAGTAGATGCCCACTCCGCCAACCATCACCTCCCATGCCTGCAATGTCCCAGGCTCCATCTCTAGTGATTGTCTGTCTGATCCTCTTCTTGCATTTCCCACAGACATCCAAATGTCCTGCGTATGTATAATTACTTCCATGACCGCAAACGGATCTACCTGATGCTGGAGTTTGCACCCCGAGGGGAGCTATATAGGGAGCTACAGAAGTATGGCCGGTTTGATGAACAGAGGAGTGCCACGGTAAGCGAGACTTCCACGCAACTTGTGTGTCTACAGAATACACCCCCTCCTGCGGCCCAGCCTCCTGATTGGACCACTGGCACCTAAATGACAGTGGCCTTCTAGAAGTGTGGTCACATTAAAGTTGTTCCTCATAGAGCAATGCTCTGGGTTTATCTGTTGGGAGTAAATTAATGTGTCCGGGCTGTCTGCTCATCTGTCTTCTAGTAATCTCCGATGCTTCTCTCTCTGCAGTTCATAGAGGAGCTTGCGGATGCTCTCCAGTATTGCCACGAGAGGAAGGTGATCCACAGGGACATTAAGCCGGAGAATCTGCTTATGGGATACAAGGGCGAGCTGAAGATCGCAGACTTCGGCTGGTCCGTTCATGCCCCCTCACTCAGGTACATAACAGGTCCCGGGCGCTAGGAGTACGCCGGCAAGCATAAATACAAGTTCTGAGGTTGTTTTTTTGCCTGTAGGCGCCGGACAATGTGCGGAACACTGGACTATCTGCCTCCAGAGATGGTGGAGGGCAAAACTCATGATGACAAAGTGGATCTGTGGTGCACAGGTGTCCTCTGCTATGAGTTCCTGGTGGGCATGCCCCCTTTCGAGAGTCCCTCACATGCGGAAACCCACCGTAGGATTGTAAAGGTAAATTATTCCTGGAGTCGGGAGGCCTGGCTCAGATTTAGAAGCAAAAGAAAAAATAGAGCTAACAAGGAGCAATTTGCTCCTGGAGGGAGGGGTGGGGATGTTACAATGAAAGGAGTGTAAATGCATTTGTATTTTGCAGGCAGTGAAAATAGGGGCTCCTTTTGCATGTATCAAAATACTGGGCAGCCATAGAAAAAAAAAAGATTGACGCCCCTTTTTTAATCTTAATTTTTTTTATTTCCTCCTTACTGAATCGGGCCTGTGACACTGCATGCTGACTCTACTTCTCATCCTGACAGGTTGATCTTCAGTTCCCATCCTACTTGTCGGAAGGATCCAAAGATCTGATCAACAAACTCTTGCGTTATGTCCCAGCACAGCGACTAACACCTAAGGGTGTCATGGAGCACCCGTGGGTGAAAGCAAACTCTCGCAGAATCTTGCCTCCCGTATTCAGTTCCAGTCAGTCAAGATGAACCCCGTTTTGTACTTTTTTTCTGCAGTTCACACCCCCACCACTGTGACTACCATCGGCCCAGCCGACCTGTCAAATGAGACGTTACAACCGGTTGATATGGTGTTTTATACAGTTAGCTGCAGGGCGCTGGTGGGTGTTAAAGGGTCTATAATATATGTGGTTGTATATAACAGTGCGGCTTTGTAACCGCTGGGTTTGGTGTTTATATGTGATCTGTGTATAAAGCAGGTGGAGAATGAATGTTTGCAGTTTTGCATGGACCCATCTATGGAGTGGAGACTGTATGAGCAGTGTGGGAAGATAGAGGGGACCTACAAGGCTGGCTGGGCAAGCTGATACTTGTGGTTCCACAACAACTGCCAAAGCCTGGCCTAAATAAGCAATACTGGTTTTTAATGGATTTTCTTTTTTTTTTAAATGGGTATTTATGTTATAAAATCGCATCACTTTAAACTTTCAAACGATTGTTTTAGTAAAAGTTTGTGTTGACTTGTATTGTATTCCAGTTTTCAGGGCACTGTTGTGTACTGTTCTTTGTACATATTTTTTTCCTATGTAAATAAACTTAATTTTTAAAATGTCTTTTAGTGCGTTGGCAAATGCTCAATGGTAACTCCTCTGATAAATAGCCGCCAGAGGGAATAAGTTGTCTGTATGTGTAAGATGTAAGAGGAAACGTTTTGAGAAGATGTTTGTGGAGCGTGTTGGAAGGGAGAGATTAAATAAGTATAGGTGGTATAGAAGTGTTAAGGTTGGTTGCAGGGGTGGGCAAGGTCTGTTCTTTCAGTGGAGATGCCATAGACGGCAGTCTTTAATGGTCTAGTCCAGCTTCCCATCGTGGGCATGGACACAGGTACAAAATCATTTGTGTTAACAGCTAAGGTGAGGTGGGAACATCCGGTGAGTGAAATCATGGTTTCTTGTTCATGTCCCATGGTAGCCTTGATAACTCCATAGTCGGTTGAATAGACAGGGGAAATTAACACATCCATATGCTGTGACTCCCACTGGCGTGTATCAGCTGAGAGTAGTGCTAGTGTAGCGTGTTTTTCATCTTCAGGGTTGACCTTTGGGGTATAGCTGGATTTGGATCCCCGGGCACCACACAGTTAACGCTTTAGCTGCTCCCAGTATGCACTGGGTCCATCCTCTATACGCCGAGCCACATGCACCTCAGTTTAAGTTGGTGCCCGGCCAGAGTCGGGTCACCCTTAGCGCAGGGGGGCAGCCCCTAAGCTTATTTTAAGAGTTTTTATTTTTCATATTTAATTTTATTTCATTTTTTTTTTTCTAACTCTTCAGAGCGGCAGCGTCGGACTGTCCATTGGACGTCCAAGCTGCCGCTCCTACACCCCGCCGGTGCCACAACGCCAGTACAGATCTGGGAATCGCGACGGGACCCCAGAGTCTGTACTAGCCGGACTCTGGAAGAATCCCTAGGCCAGGGGTTCCCAGCCACAGTTCTCAAGGCACACTTAGTCCAGGTTTAAGGATAGCCATACTTGAGCACAGCTTAATTAGTACCTCTGTTGTTTTGATTTAACCATCTGTGCTCAACCATGGCTATCACTAAAACCAGGACTGTTAGTGTGCCTTTATGACTGAGGTTGGGAATCACTGCCCTAGGCTGCTGCCGGATCGCCGGGGAACAGGTAAGACGCGAGTGTAAATGCAGTCTTCAGCCTCCGGTGGGGACAGACCGGAGGCGCTAGCTGTGGCGGTGGGCTCCCCCTCTAAGGAGGCATACCCTGCGGGTCCACTAGACCACCAGGGATAACATACGGGAGCCAGCATTCCGGGGGTTAAATGCTAGCCAGGGGTGAGAGCCTTCCCTGTCTAGCGGCTCCTCAGCTCAGCGCGCGTTTCCGCTCGGTTCTGGCGTCGCTGAGCTGCATTCCTCCTTCGGCTACTCCTGTGAAGTCTCCAGCGGCCATCTTTTTTTTTCCCTGGCACATCGCAGATCTCTTAGGCAGCGTGCGGTCCGGTCCCCCTGTGTACCTCTCCCCTGCTAGGACAGCGTACACAGCACTATAGCCCTCCCAGACACTGAATCTGGGCAGGTT
Organism: Taudactylus pleione; assembly: GCA_031769625.1. Taxonomy (NCBI): domain Eukaryota; kingdom Metazoa; phylum Chordata; class Amphibia; order Anura; family Myobatrachidae; genus Taudactylus; species Taudactylus pleione. The sequence continues at coordinate 5,070,949 of JAUIMM010000391.1, read as the reverse complement.
AATTGTGTATTAACTTTCTGCATTGTATGTGACTTGCTGGTGCTGACTGTGCTTTATTTCTCCTTACTGTCAGTCTATTCCTATCCCTTTCCTTCTCCTACGGCCCTGACAGGTGTGTGTGGGGGAAGGGCTTTTCTTGGATCTCGCTTATATAAATTCATGTATTTGTGAGGTCGGTCACATTCGGTTGTGTGCTACACGGTGCCATATCTATATTTGTGGGTGCACCAGGAGTAAACCACTGAACTTCCCTTTTGTGTTGATATATATTTGTGTGTGTATATGTGTATATATATATATATATATATATATGTGTGTGTATATATATATATGTGTATATATATATATAATTATATATATATATATATATATATATGTATATATATAATTTTTATCATGTCTGACGAGGAAGTTGATCTCTCTGCGGCTCCTACTGTTCTCCTGCAGACGCTGCGTCGCAGGAGAACATTAAGGAGGATTTATCACAGGATGGGCTGTGTGTGAGGTGCCATCAGTTACCTGGTCCCTCTAACCCCCCAAATTCGGGTGGGGTTTTCTCAGGTGCTGCCTTCCATTGCGGACCGTCTGGAGGTCCTAACTGCTCTCCCCCCTATGGGGTTACCCCACCCAGCCATCCCTCCCCTTCTCAGGGTATACCGCACATTTATTGCAGTCTCCCCCTGGGCCTCAGACTGTTAGTCTATATACGGGGTTACCTATGTATATTCCGTCTCCTCCAGAGACACAGCAGTCCATCATTCCCTTTCAGGGTATCCCTCAGGTGGGTCAACCACCATGGATGGATGTGTTCTCCAGTTTAGTCCAGAGTTTGGCAGCCTCATCTTCAGCCTTTCAAACTATGCTACGGAGTGACAAGCCTCAGAAGCTGTCTAAACGCCATGTTATGTCATCCCAGTCTGCGCAACTATCAGACTCTGTGTCCTCGGAAGATGGGAAATTGCCTGGGACTCTGACTCGGATTCCCCTGTCCGGGAGGTGGAACCTAAATCTTCTATTAATGTGCCGGCATTGGTAAGGGCGGTGCGGTCCATTCTTGATATACAGGATGACGCATCGGTCCCTAAATCCAAGTATCCAAATTTCAAACAGGCAAAAGTGACTTCAGCAGTTTTTCCTCTATCTGACCAGCTGACCGATCATATGGCGGAGGCCTGGCAGTCGCCTAGTAAAAGGTTCCAGCCGCAAAAACGTTTGGTGTCTAGTTATCAGTTTCCTGCAAGTCATTGCAAAAAGTGGAAAACCCCGCCTGCAGTGGATTCTCGCGTTACCCGCTTAATCAAGAGTGCTACACTGCCTATGCCTTCCATTTCATCCCTAAAGGATCCCACAGAATGGAAAGTGGAGACTTGTTTAAAATCTACTCGGGGGCGGTGGCCCATCTGTCCATGGCCATCTCTTGGGTGGCTAAAGCCATTGAGAGCTAGGCCAATGTACTGGAAGATACCTTTCCTGAGGAAGCTCCGGAGATTCAGAGAGCTTTAGTGGGACAGATGAGGGATGCCGCTTCCTATATTGAAGTGTCTTTGGATGCCAGTCTTTTGACTCCTAGAGTATCGGCTGTAGCGGTGTCTACTCGCCGGTCTTTATGGCTATGTTCTTGGAGAGCGGATGCGGATTCCAAGAAAGGAATGGAGGGGTATCCGGTCATTAGGTCTACATTGTCTATATAGAAAATGTTTGGGTAGACAATGGAAGATAGACAAGCAATACGTAGACAGGGTCTGAAGGTCGACTAGTAACAAGGTCAACAGGTACTGAAGGTTGACACACTAAAGGTCGACATGGTCATTAGGTCACAACTCATGGTCGTCATGCAAATGGTCGACACATGGTTTTGTTTTGTTTTTTTTAGCCCTAATCTATACCCTAACCCTCCACTTGGTGCCTAACGATCCCTCCTGGTGCCTAACCCTGACACTAACCCTAAAAAAATAGTCGACCATTTGACACTGTCGACCTACTGCCTGTCGACCTTGTTACTAGTCGACCCGTCGGGAGTAAGTGCCTAACCTTAACCGTCAGGGTTAGGCACTTACTCAAACAAAGAAAAGAAAAAATGTCGCCCCTTTGAGTGTCGACCTACTGCCTGTCAACCTTGTTACCTGTCGACCTTCTGACCCAGTTGACCTTGTTACCAGTCGACCTTTAGTGTGTTGATCTTCAGTACCTGTCTATTGCCTGTCGATCTTCCATTGTCTACCCAAACATTGTCTATCTAGACCAGTGGTTCTCAAACTCTGTCCTCAGGACCCCACACAGGTCACAGTTTCCAGGTCACACAGCAGGTGCACAGGTGTGTTCATTACTCACTGACACATTTTAAAAGATCCACAGGTGGAGCTAATTTTACTTGTGATTCTGTCAGGAGACCTACAAAACATGCACTGTTTGGGGTCCTGAGGACCGAGTTTGAGAGCCTGTGATCTAGACAATGTAGACTTAATAATCCACACCCACCTGGAGGCATACTCTTTAAGGGGGAGATTTTGTTTGACCCAGCCCTGGACAAAATTGTAGATACCCTGGTAAAGTCCAAGTCAGCTTTTCTACCATCTGTGGCTGCGCCTTCTAGGGCTACGACCTCTGCCTTTCGGTCCTTTCATAGAAAAGGGAAGTCAAAGGGTCAGTCCTTCCCAAGGCAGTTGGCAACCAAGGCCGCCCCTAAACCAAAGAAGCAGGCCTGGAGCACTAGACTCCCTGCTTCCAATCCAGAGGATAAGCCTTCAGCCTGATGGGACAGGCCTCCCTCTGGGGGATCCAGAGTGGGAGGCCGACTAATTCAATTCTCGCAGTGCTGGTGCAATACAACCATGGATGCTTGGGTACGAGAAGTGGTCTCTCATGGGTACACCCTTTCCTTTAGTCACAGACCTTCACACCAATTCTTCTGCACGAGTCCTTCTCAGGACAAGACCAAGGCCTTACAGATTCAGGGAGCCATAGAGTCCTTGCTGAAAGCAGGGAACATTGTTCCCGTTACTAGTCTACTCTTTCTGGTTCAGAAACCCAATGGGTCTCATCGGCCTATCCTCAACCTGAAGTCGCTAAACAAGTTCCTCAGAGTGCCCAAATTCAGGATGGAAACTTTGTGTTCCATCATTCTGGCTATGGAACCGGGGGATTATATGGTCTCCCTGAACATCCAGGATGCCTACCTCCATGTTCCTATAGCACCTTCACACCAGCGGTATCTGAGGTTTGCTATATGCCAGCATCACTTCCAATTTTAGCCTCTGCCCTTTCCACGGCTCCAAGGGTACCCATCTGCGGAGCTAGGGTATACGGCTTCTATCATATCTAGACTACTTGCTATTGCTGGCGAGCTCTCCGGAGGTCCTTCTACAACGTCTGCACCCGACGATCGCTTGTCTGCAAGTGCACGGGTGGCTGATAAACTGGAAAAAGTCCTCCCTGATTCCGTCACAAAGGATGGTTCATTTGGGAGCCCTTCTGGATTCTTGTCATCAAAGGATCTTTCTGACTTCTGACAAGATTTCTTGCCTGCAACTACAGGTACGCAGTTGCCTAGGAGTTGCCAGGTGTCTGTTCACTCGGCAATGAGGGTTCTGGGGTCCATGGTGTCTGCATTCGACATGGTGGAATATGCCCAGTTCCATTCCAGGCCCCTGCAGGGACTAATTCTATCCAAATGGAACAGGACTCAGATGCTGGTGTTTTCTCCGGAGGTGCGCCAGTCTCTATCTTGGTTGCTTCAGACATCTCATCTCACCAGGGGTCGCCCCTTTTGGATCCCGGACTGGGTTCTTCTCACAACACACCAGTCTCCGGGGTTGGGGTGCAGTGACAGATCCACTTTGACTTCAAGGCCGTTCGACAGCGGAAGAAACAATTCTCCCAATCAACTTTCTGGAACTTTGGGCTGTGTACAGGGTCTTCCAGTTGTCAAGTCATGTTCTTCAAGGAAAAGCCATGCAGGTTCAGTCTGACAACGCCACCACGGTGGCGTACATCAACCATCAAGGGGTACTCCCAGTGGAACTGCGATGTCAGGTGTCACGCATCCTGTCTTGGGCAGAGTGCCACACTTTCAGCCATCTTGGCAATGTTCATTCCAGGAGTCCTCAATTGGGAGGCGGACTTCCTCAGCCGTCACAACGTGCATCTCGGGGAATGGTCGCTTCACCAAGAGTTGTTTCAACTACTTGTGGACAAATGGGGCCATCGACACTCTGTTCCTTCTGCCTCAACGTCCGGACCTGTTGTCTCGGGGTCCCTGCCTTTACCTGGACCTGGGTCATCTCTTTGACGGCGTAGCTCTTGAGACATCCATCTTACGGTCTAAGGGTTTTTCTGGCTCTGTCATCAGCACCATGCTGCGGGCATGCAAGCCTGCCTCAGCCAGGATTTACCACAGAGTGTGGCATACCTATTTTCAGCGGTGTGACATGAGAAATTACGATCCTCAAGTGTTTCATGTTTCTAGGATTTTGGCGTTCCTTCAGTGTGGTTTGGACCTCTGCTTTTGCCTAGCTTCTTTAAAGGTTCATGTATCCGCACTATCTGTGTGGTTCCAGCGAAGGATAGCTCCACTTCCATATACCTGCACCTTTTTCCAGGATGCTCTAAGGATTCAGCCTCCCTTTGTTCCCCCAGTGGCTCCTTAGGATTTGGTGGTGGTTCTTCGGCCCTCCATTCGAACCACTAGAGTCAGTGGACATCAAGTGGTTGACTGCTAAGACTATTTTTCTCCTGGCGATTGCTTTGGCCAGGAGAGTGTCAGAATTGGGGGTGCTTTCCTGTCGTCCCCCCTTTTTGATATTTCACCTGGACAGGGCGGTGCTTCGCACTCGTCCAGGATTTCTACCTAAGGTGGTTTCTAAATTTCACATTAATCAGGAAATTGTTGTGCCGGCCTTTCAGTCACCTGACCTCTCGGCTGGTGAGGCCTCCTTGGATGTGGCCTGGGCTATCAAGATCTATGTGCAACGGACTAGTTCCATTCGGAAGTCTGATTCCTTATTCATCCTCTTTGAATTCACAAGAGGGGATGGCCAACAAACAAACAAACTTTGGCTAGATGGCTTTGTTTGGCTTTTTCTGAGGCTTTTACACAGGAGGGCTTGCCTTTTCCAGCCTCTGATAAGGCTCATTCTACTGTCTGTAGGACCTTCGTGGGCAGCTTGCCGTGGCGCCTCGGCTGTTCAGCTGTGTAAGGCGGCCATGTGGTCTTCCATCCAGACCTTTTCTGAGGTTCTATGCTTTTGATACCTTCGCCTCTCAGGATGCATCCTTCGGGCGCCGGATTCTCCATTCAGCACAGGAGTGTCCCTGCCCTTAGTTGGACTGCTTTGGGACATCCCCAAGCTCAACCCTGTGGACCATGAAGAAGAAAATTAGATGTGGTAAGAACTTACCTTTTTGTGATCTCTTTCTTCGAAGACCATAGGGTCCACAGGGCGCCCGCCCTGACGCACCTGGCTTAATTTGGGCTGTGTTGCTGGTCACCGGTTTTCCGTCTCCCTTTCTGCGAGTATGGTTCTTGTGTGTTCCAGTCTTCCTTCTCTCTGTTGTTCCTCCTCCAGCCTTGGCTACTTGCCAACTGATGTGCCTGTGGCTCGGGGGTGGGGTATAGAGGAGGATGGACCCAGTGCATCCTGGGAGCTAAAGCTTTGTTTGGTGCCTGTGGATCCACCCCAAGCTCAACCCTGTAGACCCTAAGGACTTCTAAGAAAGAGAAATAACAAGAAATAACAATCATCCTGCCGGCGCTGCGACGCCAGTACAGATCTGGGGATCTCGGCGGGACACCAGAGTCTATGCTAGCCGGACTCTGTGGGCTCCCCGTACTGCTGCCGGATCTACGGGGACAGGTAAGATCACTGATCACCGCTTGCAGTCATCTGCGTGTTCAAGCAGTCTGTTGCCTCTGGTTGTTGGGGACACACCAGAGGTGCTGGCAGTGGCGGCAGTCACCCCCATACCCCGCGCGTCCACTAGACCACCAGGGACTTAAAGTTTGAGAGCTGGCGTCCCGTGGGTTAATAGCCGGCCAGGGGAGGCAGCCTTCCCTGTTACAGCGGTTCCTCCCCTTAGCTCAGCGCGCCTTTCCAGTCTAAGGTCTGGCTTTGCTGAGCTGCTTCCTCTGAGGTCTCCGGCGGCCATTTTACTTTGTGGTGCATCGCGGATCTCCTAGGATGACGTTTTGGTCCTTTCTCCCTGCGTACCTCGCCTATTGTGCCTCCCCTGAATATGGGCAGTTGATTGTAGTGCCATTTGCAGTATATTATATGTAATGTTCATGTACATATATTTCTGCTTTGTATGTGACTTATACTAGCGCTGACTGTCCGTGCTTTTTCTCTCATCTTGTAGTGTATAATCTATCCCTTTTCTTTACAATCTGCCCGAATACAGGTGTACTTAAGGTGGTTCTGAGACCTCACATATATACACTTGTCAATATTTGTGAGGTTGGTCACATACTGTTGCGTGCTGTATGTTGCCATATTTTAGGTGGAACTGTGTGTTGCATATGCTGATTGTGGGTCCCTTCAGCTGCTTCATATTTCCACAATGATTGTTAGTCAGATATGTCTGACTTGGAAATGGAGCACGATACTTCACCCATTTTTGCTATCATGCAAGTCATGTGTGGCAGGTGTGAGTACGGAGGATTTGACTCAGGAAGGGTTATGTGTAAGGTGCCATCAGGTGCCAGGCCCCTTAACGGATCCCACTTTGGGTGTGTTTTTTTCAGGACTCTGGCCTCCATTGCGGATCGCCTGGCGGCCACCATAGTTATAACCCAGTTGGGATTACCTCAACATGCTACCCTTCCCTCTCAGGGTTCCTCGCAGTTTACCCCTGTGACAGACTGTCGCACCCTACCAGGGTTTTTCACAGTCCATGCAATTCCCTCAGGTACCACAACAGTCTCATTTCCCTTACAGGGATTACCACAACAGACACCCTGGGTGGATGTCTTTTCTAAGCTACGACCTTTCAGACCATGTTAGATAAGGACAAACCTAAGAAGGTGTCTAAATGTCCTGTGGTGTCTCCTCAGTCTGCACTTCTGTCTAACACAGATCGTCAGCCAAGGGAAAAAGGGATAATGTATCTGGCTCTTATTCCTATCACACGAGCGGGAGCCTAAATCAAGTATTAATATCCCTTTTTTTGGTGCTGGCGGTCAAGTCCATCCTAATTATAGAGGATATCGAACCTACACCTAAATCACATCACCCTCAGTTTAAGCATTAATGTGTCTTCAGCTGTGTGGCCGGAGGCCAGCCACACGGTTAATGGCTGCCGCGGCACTGAAGGGGTTAACCCCTGTGCTTCTGCGCCATTTTCCACAAGGACAATGGGCGCTAGGCGCCATATTTAAAATGTATTACCGGCGCTAGGTGCCGGGTGTGTAAACGGAAATGTTTCAGGCTGCTGTTTAAGCGCCGCATCGTGCCGGAGGTAAGCTCCGGCAGAGCGGCGATGATTGTATTAACCCCCGGCATGCTGCACCGGGGGTGGGGGCTATATGTTGGCTCTGCAGCCCCGGGTCATCTCTGGCGGCTTCCGCCGCGTGACAGCTGGGGTCCGGGAGCATGGCGCCCCAGCTCCACAGGACAGCGCAGGGAGCAGCTGAGTGCTCCCCGCTGGGGGCGGGAGTTTAGCTCCCGGCGCCCCAGCAGGCTGTAGCTGTAGGGCTAAGCGCCACAGGCAGGGAGGACTGGGCTAGCCGGCTCCCTGCATGGCGCTGGTTAACCCCCGGTGCGTGGCACTGGGGGCACAGTGTGCTGCCGCTGGGGGCTGGGAGCATTGCTCCCGGCACCCCAGCTCCCCAACGCAGTGTGGCCAGCAGTTAACCCTCGGTGAGAACTGTGGTAGCCGCATGCTGGGGGTTGGGGGTGCTGGCTCCCGATACCCGAGTGCAGAAGAGAGGCCTGTGGCTGCTGCGCTCAGGAGATTTAACTCCTGGTAACCCCTAGCGCTGAGAGAGCCCCAGCACTGAACCCAGCAGTCCAGGACTACAGGGATAAGGGAGCCCAGCGATGAGCGCTGGGCACAGTAAAATAATAAATAAATATAGATGTATTTAAAATGGCTTGTGCAGCACTGAGCCAGGACAAGGGAGGTCCTGGGCTGCAGTGCTGCAAGTGTGTTACAGCCTGATGCAGGGCACAGGCTTGGGCTGTATGTAATAACACAATGATTTTAAGTATATAATTTAAAGTGAAATGCAATTACCTGTAATGCTCTGGATGGACAGGGGATCCAGAGTCCTCCGTGGGCTGCTGGGTCCCCCAGCCCCTTCCAGAGGAGATAAAATGTTCCCCTATGCAGCCTCATGCCTGGAAGTGGTATGAGGAGGTGCATAGGGAGCTGGCTAACTGTGGCAGGGAGCTCCAAAATAGCTTCCCTTCCATGTCCAGAAAACCGTGCCCGGGGACCCTGCTTGCTCTGGAGCTCAGATTCAGGCAAAGATAGCAAGCTTGGTCAATTAGCAGATTCCTGGAAGTAGGGTTTTGGAGGGAAACCTCCCCCAGCCCTAGACGAGCTGACTCCTGGGTGGTGACCAAAACACCAGGTAGTCTCCGGCACAGGGTAGTGACCACTCCCCCCTGTCCATAGGGGACAATGTCAAATGTGCATGTGGCCAGCACATGCACAGGTCATGCACTTAGAATGATTGGTTGGAAACCACAGGGAGGGCTTACCCCCTGTGGAAATGTGTATTGGAGTGGCATAAAAGAAGCCTTCGTGCCTGGTAAAATTGTACATCTTTGAAAATCCTGTGTGGAGAAAAATTGCTGTAACATCTTGTAGTGTATGCTGATTATTCCCCTTCAATCCGAAGGGAGGGTCTTTGTTAAGACTGAGAGCAATAAACACCTTTGCCTTTACTTCGACTAGATCTGTACCCTGCGACTAACAGAATTGCGCCAAAACACTATTCCGTTCTGCTGTTCTAGGTAAGAGCTCAACGTCTCCAAGTTCAAGCCCTCTGCCAAGCTACCGTGCAGACCTGCAGGGGCATATCAACCCATTGGCCAGGATGGCACTCGCCAGGGGCGCTGACCAAAGGGGGGGCGCCGCCCAGCAGTGCCACCAGTAACCAAGGTGTGGACAAGTTTCCCGGGCCCCACAAGTTTAGGGCAGACCGCAGTGAGAGTGGTCTGTCATACACAGTTTACAAACAGACAGCCGGCGGCGGCTGTGTGTTTGTAATAGCAGCCAGCTAATGAGAGTCTGCCTGACTCTCATTAGCTGCTGCGTCGTCAGCGGAGGGAGTCGGCTGGAGCTCACTCATGAGCTCCGTGTTCTGGCTCCCCCCGCAGCATGTGATGGGAGAGACGTTTCTCCCATGCAGGAGAAGAGCGGGCCGGGACTCGGACAGCGGCGGTCGCGTCAGGAGTGGACACCAGGTAAGTTTACAGTTTTTTTGTTCTTTGTGTGTGAGTAAGCCTGGCACGGGGGGGCACTGAAATAGGGGGTGTCTGCTACTGGGGGCACTTTATGGGGGGTGCCCGCTACTGTATTGGGGTGGCCACTACTGGGGGCAATTTAGGGGGGGGTGGCCACTACTGGGGGCACTGTATAGGGGGGCTACTACTGGGGGCAATGTATAGGGGGACTACTACTGGGGGCACTGTATAGGGGGGACTACTACTGGGGGCACTGTATAGGGGGGACTACTACTGGGGGCACTGTATAGGGGGGGCTACTACTGGGGGCAATGTATAGGAGGACTACTACTGGGGGCAATGTATAGGGGGGACTACTACTGGGTACTATTACTGGGGACACTGTATAGGGGGGACTACTACTGGGTACTATTACTGGGGACACTGTATAGGGGGGACTACTACTGGGTACTATTACTGGGTGCACTGTATAGGGGGGACTACTACTGGGTACTATTACTGGGGGCACTGTATAGGGGGGACTACTACTGGGTACTATTACTGGGGACACTGTATAGGGGGGACTACTACGGGATACTATTACTGGGGGGACTACTACTGGGGGCAATGCAGCATAGGGGGGATTACTACTGGGGGCACTGTATAGGGGGGCTAGGACTGGGGGCAATGCAGCATAGGGAGGGACTGGGGGATTACTACTGGGTGCACTGCATAAGGGGGGTAGGGGGGCGCCAGTACATTACATTGCCAGGGGCGCTTGTTACATGACCACAGCGCAGTGGGCGGAGTCAGTGACAGGTGGTCACTGACGGTGAGTGGGAGTCCAAAAGCGCTAACCCGTGACCTGGGCCGGCCTAGATGAAGGGAGTCTGGTCACAGGCTGTTTTCCCCTTCTCTGACCAGCGGGTGGATCACATGGCAGGGATCTGCCAATCGCCAGATAAGAGGTAACAAAAGCGTTTGGCCTCATGTTTCCCATTCCCAGAGGGTCATTGCAAGTAATAGGAATCACCTCCTGTGGTGGATTCTCATGTTACTCGTTTGATTAAGAGCGCTACTACACCTCCCATCCCCTGCCCTGACGGATTCTACGGATAGGTAGGTGGGGTAGCTTTGCCTGAAATCAATATACTAGCTTTCAGGGGCTGTTGCCCGTCCAACCATGGCTATTGCATGGGTGGATAATGCTATTGAGAGATGGGCTGATGCATTTGTAGACCTTTTTCCCTCAAACGCTTCTGGGGATCAGATGTCTTTTGCTGCTCACATTCAAGATGCAGTTTCCTATGTTGGAGTAACAACATGGGATGCTAACCTCCAGGGTTTTGGCCGCAACTGTATCTGCCCGCCATACCCTATGGCTGCGCTCATGAAGGCAGAGGTGGACTCCATGAAAGGCCTTAAAATGGATTACCCTATAATGGAGAGATCTTGTTTGGCCCTGACCTTGACAAGTTTATAGCAACGTTGGCAGTATCACAAACGGCATTTCCGCCTTCAGCTGCTTCCACTACAAGGCCTCGGACTACATCTGTTAAGTCCTTTTGTCCTCAAGGAAAGCCTAAAAGCCAGTCTATTCCTAGGCTGTCGGCCACCACGAGGGCTGCCATACCCGGAACCAAGCAGATCTGGAACGTCAGACGCCGTGCTTCTAAATCTGAGGATAAACCTTCAGCCTTACGGGACAGGCCTTCATTTGGGGGATCCCAGAGTGAGATACCGACTTTTTCAGTTCGCCCAGTGCTGGTGTCAAACCACCACGGATGTTTGAGTAAGAGATGGGTTCTCTCACGGGTACGCCCTCTCATTGCTCAGATGGCCTCCCCACCTGTTTTGCTACACAGGCCCTTGTTCAGACACGAACAAGGCCTTACAAATACAGAAAGCTATACAGTCTTTGCTGTAAACAGGGGTAATTATGAGAGCCCCACTATCTCAGCGAGGTACTGGTTATTAATATTATTCTACTTACTTTCTGGTTCAGAGGCCGAATGGTCCTCATTGGTCTATCCTCAATCTGAAATCCCTGAACCAATTCTTAAAGGTGCCTAGGTTCAGGGGGGAGCCCCTATGCTCCATCATCCGAGCTATGGAACCTGGGGACTTTATGGTATCGCTGGATATTCAAGACGCGTACCTATAGAGCCCTCTCATCAGCGTTATCTCAGGTTTGCTGTGCCACAGCAACACTTCCAGTTTTCAGGCTTCGCCCTTTGGACTGTCCAAAGACCCACCGGGGTTTACCAGATTTATGGCTTTTATGACAGTCCACCTGCTCAGGTTATCCGACTGCTCCTGTATCTGGATGGCCCCCTGCTCTTAGCAGGATCACCAGGGTACTTCAAAGCCATTTCCAGTTAACCATTGCTTTCCTTCACAAGCACGAATGGTTAATCAACTGGGAAAAAGTTCTCCCTGAATCCCTGACAGGGTATGATTCATCTAGGAGTCCTGCTGGATTCTCAGAATCAAGGAATCCTTCTGACGTCACACACGATCTCCACTCTTCGACTGCGAGTGCGCAGATGTCTCCACAGTCGACGAGTGTCCTTACACTCCGTAATGCAGGTTTTGGAATCCATGGTGTCTTTCTTCGGAATGGTGGAATATGCTCAGTTCCATTCCAAGCCTTTGCAAAAACTGATCCTCTCCAGGTGGAATGGGTGTCTCCATCGGATCAATGTTCAGACGATGATGCTCTCTCCAGAAGTGCATCTGTCTATCTGGGTGGCTATGGCCATCTCATCTAACCGAGGGTCGCCCATTTTTGTATCCCGGACTAGGTAATCCTTGCAACGGACGCCAGTCTCTGGGGCTCAGTGACCGGTCCACACTCCTTTCAGTGTCGTTGGACGTCGGTCGATTCAACCCTGCTAATCAACTTATTGGAACTTCGAGCTGTCTTATGGCCCTCACTCTGGCCTAACACATACTTCACGGTAAACCTGTACAGGTTCAATCCAACTATGTCACAACAGTGGCTTACATCTAGGAGACACTCGAAGTTGGGCAGCAATGACAGAAGTGTCACACATTCTGATATGGACCAAGGGTCATCTCCCGGCCATCTCTGCAGTGTTCATTCCGGGAGTTCTCCATTGGGAAGCAAACTTCCTCAGCATCACGACGTGCATCCCAGGGACTGGTCTCTTCACCAAGAGAGGTTTCAACTCCTAGTGAGCAGATGGGGTCTCCCAGAGGTGGTCCTCATGGCCTCCTTGGAACATACAAAAATGTATTACAAAAATAATCTTCAGGCGCTCAGATCTACAACCGGCCCTTTCAGAAGTTACTCATGAGATGGTGCCCTAAAACTCAAACACAAAACAAGGAATTCCCACCATAGTGTAGTATTTTAGGGGTATTACACTATATTTCCACAAAGCATGACACCACCCTTTGAAGTAACTCTTGCACTCGTACCACAAATGATGGTCTACTATGAATAAAGTAGACAATACAGCAAAGGGGTATCGGGTTTGTGGATCTCCTTCCAGAATAGGAAATCTTCCTCCTCAAGGTACACAATCTTCACAGTCGTATATGAAATGGAAAACAGCTCTAAATAGTGTAATACTATTTTCATTTCCATACAAAGAATTTAACAGTCATAAAAATTAAAAGTGAAGAACAGATGGACTGTCACCAGAAGGACTCCCTGTTGCAAAATGACTCCCTGGAAAGCGTCCAAACGGTCCCCACCTTTCTACTCCACCAACGCATTTCGATACAGGATGTATCTTTTTCAAGGTATGACATATCTCATACCTTGAAAAAGATACAATCCTGTATCGAAACACATTGGTGGAGGAGAAAGGTGGGGACCATTTGGACGCTTTCCAGGGAGTCCTTTTGCAACAACTTCCGGGGACGCCTGGTGTTTAGGACTTACGTGTTTGTTGTCTACTCTACCTGTAGACCACTCCATCTGGTGAGAGTCCATCTGTTCTTCAATTTGAATTTTTATGACTGTTAAATTCTTTGTATGGAAATTAAAATAGGAAGGCCTTTCTGTTTCGGCTTCTGTTGATGCTTATTCTACTCGGACTGTGGGCCCCTCGTGGGCGGCTCGCTGTGGTGCCTCAGCTGTTCAGCCTTGTAAGGTGGCCACGTGGTCTTCTGTCCAGAGCTTTCTAAGGTTCTATGGAGGGACCTCTGGGTACCGGATTCTCCTTTCAGTGCAGAAGCGTCCCCATCTTTAATTGGACTGCTTTGGGACATCCCCAAGGTCATCCCTGTGAACCCCCTATGGACCCTGAACAAGAAAATGAGAGATATGGTAAGAACTTACCATTGTGATCTCTCTTTGTTCGAAGTCCATAGGGTACACAGGGCACCCACCTTGATGCACCTGGCTTCATATGGGCTGTGCTACTGGTCACCGGTTTCCCGGTTCTTGAGTGTTCCAGTCTTCTCTCTCTCTCTTTCCATCTCTTGCCTTTGGCTACTTACAAACTGAGGTGCCTCTGGCTTGAGGGCAGGGTTATAGGGAGAGTGGAGCCAGTGCATCCTGGGAGCTGAAAGCTTTAACTGCGTGGTCCCCGGATTTGGTTCCCTACCTATACCCCCAAGGTCAACCCTTTGGACCCTATGGACTTCGAAGGACGACAGATAACAAGGGTAAGTTCTTACCATAGCTCTCATTTTTTAGGGGTGTTTTATTGGTTGCCGGTTTTCTACCGTATTCAATACAAAATACTGTTACTTACACATAAGGCCATTAACCGAATTACACCAACATACATCTCTTCACTCATCTCAAAATATCTCCCAACCCGACCTCTCCGCTCAGCACAAGATCTGCGTCTCTCATCCCCTCGCATTACTTGCTCCCATTTACGGTTACAGGACTTTCTTCGGGCTGCACCCACCCTATGGAATGCCTTACCACGCACAATTAGACTTACCTCTAGTCTTCAATCCTTCAAGCGTTCCCTGAAAACTCACCTCTTCAGACAAGCTTATCAGATTCCAGAACTGACCACATAACCTTCATAGCTTCCATGTCTTATTACTTCCCCTCTCACAGTCCACACATAACCTCACATATTGTCTTTCTTTCACATACTCCTGACATTTGGACGACATTCCCTGTGTGACTGGATCATGCAGCCCACAAAAACTCTGCATTCGGGCCAGACCAAATTGCAATATATAGCACCTATCTTTGTGTATCAATGCCTATTTCCCTATAGATTGTAAGCTTGCAAGCAGGGCCCTCTTACCTCTATGTCTGTCTGTTATTACCCTGTTTTGTTCTATAAATGTTTCCAATTGTAAAGCGCAACGGAATATGCTGCGCTATATAAGAAACTGTTAATAAATAAATAAATAAAATAAATAAATTAAACTTTTTTTATACCCCTTTCAGACTGTCGATCCGAAAAATACACAGGTCTATCAACCTGTGAATTTCCATCTTCTACATCTGGGTCCACAGGATACCTTGGAGTATAGGTGATGATGGGAGTCATCAGGGCACCCCACAGTTAATTTTTCTTCCCAGGATGCACCGGGTCCCTCTCCTATACCCCGCCCACCAGCCAAGGCACCTCAGTTTTGCTGGGTGCCCGGCCGGAGTCTGGTCACTGAATACGCTGAAGGGGCTGTTTCATCCCCTGAAGAGTTTTTTTGAAGATTTCTTGCAGAGAGGACAGCGCGGGCAGTCCAGCAGGACGCCAGAGCTACTGCATCGTCACCCAGCCGGCGTCGAGACACCGGTACAGATCCAGGGATCTCTGCTGGACCACCAGAGTCTTGGCTAGCAAGGACCCCGGAGGATCCCTGGACTGTGGCTGGGCGCGACTGGGAGCAAGGTAAGCGGCGGTGACCCGCCGAATACAGTCCAATTCCCTCAGGGCTGGGGACTCCCAGGGGATGACAGTGGTGGAGCCAGGCACTGAGACATGCACTTCCACAGGCCCAATGGAGACAGGGCACTGTAGGAGCTCCAGCGTCACGTGGGTTAAACACTGGCCAAGGTAGGCTGGTTTCCTTGTTGGACAGGAAGCTCCTTCCCACTGCACAGCGCACCTTCCACTGCGGTCTGGCTAGTTGTTGCAGCTTTCCTCCTCCGGTCCCACTACCTCCGAGGTCTCTGGCAGCCATTTTCTCTGGGCTTCATCGCAGATCACTCAGGGAAGTGCGGAGTCTGGGTCCCCCTGCATACCTCTCCCCCAAGGGTCAGCATATGTAGTACTATTTCCTACCAGACACTGAGTCTGTGTAGTTGATTTGTAGTGCCATCTGTGCTAGAGTAATTCTGCATTGTATGTGACTGTATGCTAGCGCTGTCTGCCTGTATCTTTCATCCCCAGTCAATGAATGGTATACCTGTGGCTGATCTTTGATGCAAACAGTGGAGTCCTTCAGGGATTCTATTCTCTGTATGAAACTTTTGGGGAAAATTATCTACTTTGACTTTGTTCAATACAGCTGACTTCATTCTCAGGTTTCAGATCCACATCCTGAAGAATTATACAGGGTCCAATTCCCAGTTGGCCGTACAGCTCATCAGGCTGTCGCCAAAGATGTGCCAGGTGATGGTTGGAGAACGAGAACCCGAGCAGAGGTCAATGGTTTGCCACCTTCAACTGAACAGTGAGGACAAATGGAAGTCTACAGGCATATGGGGGAGGGGGAGAGCTGCCAAAATTTGTCCCTGTAAGCAATGATGGAGGGCTTATGAGCTAGCAAGCAGGACCAATGCAATCACTGAAGAGCTACTCAGCCTGTTGTGTAAAGTAGAGAGATGGCTTCTTGAGCATTTGACTCCCCCATGTCCAGGGGAGTCAGCTGCTCAAGAAGCTATTGGAATTATGGTGAATGCTTGTGCTATACCCTAGTTCAGTGGTTCTCAACCTCAGCCCTCAATTCTTCCCAACAGGTCATGTTTGCTGTCTGTGGTAGCAGGTGGGATGATTACTAACCCAACAAAATAGATGAACTCACCTGTGCAAATATTAACTTGCCTGTCAAATCTACAGAACATGACCTGATGGACTGGAGTTGAGAACCCCTGCTCTAGTTTGTAGCTTCGGACAACTCCACCAAATGTGGGACAGAGTACCCTGACCCTCACAAATCCTTAAATCCTGATGAGATATTACAAAATTGTACTTGGTAGTTTCCGAGTCAAGTACCTACTGTAAAATACCTTCTGTGTTTTCTTTAATGTTAGTGCATAGAGATTTTGGCTATATTTTGTCAAATCTGGTCCACTTTTCTGTATCCAAGATCTGCGCCTGCATCCTTTTCCCAATGCAGTTCGTGAGGGTCTTTAAAAATTTGGTTATTTGTGATTAGAAGGTGATATATGGAGGCCATAAAGTCTTTGGAAGACATCTTGGCGCGACATAGTGATTCCAACATGATGGCCTGAGAATTGGAGGAAGGTGCCGCTCGCAATGTGGTATATAGATGGCGCATTTGGAGAAATTTGAAAAAAAAAAAGGGAGTGAGAAACTATCTCAGAGTGTGGAGAAGTGGCAAAGTCCCATCAAAAACTGGAAATTATGTTGTATCCGGAACCTGAACTTGCTCAGGTTTGAGACCAGTTTCATAGACTGGATTGTTCCAAGAAGTTATTGGATAGTCTTCGATTACTATGAACACAGCGGTCCCATGTGGTGAGCGATAATCTTTGTGTAGGAAGCAATTTAATCATTGTCAGCCTATGTTGGGGGATTAATACAGAGAAGCGAGAATATAGATATAATAAGTGATCTGCCTCGAGTTCAGCCCAGCCTTGAATCTTTGATCAGAATACCACATTATGCAGTGAGAGATGGGTTGCATAGTCGTATTTAGTTCGGTTAGTTACCCCTTATTCACCTTTCCTTGTTTGTCTATGGAGTAGACACACACCATCTCGGGCGTCTATCCGACCTGATGAATTTAGAGAGCATTGTTTGATGATCTAAGTATTTTTGGAGACCCCTGGATATAGGTAGAGTTTAAAAGAGGTAGACACATTTTTCCAACACTCTCTTGGCATCTGCTTTTCTACCAGGCCAGGATATGTTGCTGTTTCCACATCTGAAGGTCTTCTTTACTTAACGCACTGAAATTGGAAAAGTTGGCTGAATAGAGATTTGAATAATCTGTAGTTAAGTAAACACCCAGGGATTTGAGGTTATGTTATGGAGGGCTTGCTGCAGCTCATCTGAAACATAGGCCTAACACCGTTTTATTCGCATTAACTGTTAAATAACAAATACTCTTGTAGTTTGAGTGGCAATAGTAAGTAAAACATCATCTGCGAATATCACTAAATTGTATTCCCGTTGGCCAACCATGGCTTTTGTCTCATTTTGGAGGCCATGAGCTCCATGACCTAGACAAAATATTAAGGGAGACAGAGGGCAGCCCTGTCTAGTGCCACCGTTAATCTGGATTGTCGAAGAAGAGATCATCAGCGTGGATTTGTCTTGTCACTACAGATTGGCGAAGAAGAGCTTGGCACTCTGATGTGCTTAAGCATGGCACCGGGTCCCGGGTGGCCTCTTCGACTGTGGGAAGAAATGCTGTCTCAGGTTCTGGCTTCTACATGGTTATTGAAGCCAGGAATTTGGGAACAAACGGATTAGATTTGGAGTCACGTCTTAGTTCCTTAAAGAAGCAGGTGTAGTTTTTCCTCTTTACAAAGTCAACTTGCTCTTTTGGATTTGGGGTGAGCATATAGGGATTTACCTAATTAGGACTGGTAATCGGCATAAAAGATGGATATTTTTGTCTCCTCTGTCAGATGGCTAGTCGGAAAGCTACAGTCCCATATGTGACGTCACACATCTGTTGTTTGAATGCTGATGCTCTGCTGAGAATTACAACAGGATTTCTGCCTGGTGAACCCTTAGCACCTTTCCTAGGTAAGCCCTTTCTTAGGGCTGATTGATTGGAAACCTATTGTAATAACGTGATGCCTGTCCTTTTGCTTGTCTGTAATTTTGCATGACCAATGAACAGAGGGTAGAAAACCAGCCAGACTGATTCCTGTGTGTGCACGATATGTGATCAAAATCTTTTAGCTGTTGATTATGTTGGGCCTTTGTGTGTGGGTTGTATCACTAAGCCTAAAGATACCATTCCACAGCCTCCTGAGCCAATGGAACCATTAATTTCCTGGGTGATGACATCAATGCCGGATAAATGTGTCACTGAGGAGGATTTATATACAAGGGCAGAAGAACCCAGATCAATAAGGGTGGACGTAAATGATGTGCAGCCTGGTCGCCCCAGATACCAGCGAGTTCCTGAACTGTTTTATTGAACTTGATTGGTCATCAAGTACTGAGTCAGGAGTGATCGGGGAAAAGCCAAGGACATTTCATCCTGACGCTGTAAAAGTTGTACTTAAATCGGTTAACAAAACCATGAGGATGAGGGATACCCCAGCCGTGTCTTATCTCCAAAATTCACTCTTTGAGGTTCACCAAAGTAAAGGTCAAAGGGATTGATTCTGCATTGTCAGAAAAGTGGGCAGAACAGACGTCCACGTGCAGTCCATGGAATTTCAGTATACAAAGGTGGATTTTTGCACTAACTTAAACTAGTAAGCAGGTTGCCACGGCTGTGCGGCAATCGGCCTCAGAGTGTTTCTACTACCCCAGGTTATTAAAGATCTGGTTACTAAAGAATGGGACAGATGGCCATTTAATCATAAGACACTTCACCGTTTGTTTCCTTTTTTGTATGAAGAAGCTCCTAACTGGATTCAGTGGCTAGCACAGATGCCACCAGCTTGGACAACTATTCCGCTAGATGATGAAGGTCCCCTCAAGGATCTCGTGGATAGGAAAATGGAGAAGCTGCTTTGGGAGACTTCATGTTTCTGCAGGAGAAGTTAGTAAATCCAGTGTGACTCTGGTTTCAGTCTCCAGATTGCTTAGTTTGTGGGCTGAGACCCTTCATAACGGTACACAAGAGAAAATAAGCAGACAATCTGCACATAGTATAAAATAAAGTCCCTGGTGTAGGCGTCTGTCTGTCTGTTCGGGCTAAACTCGAGAACCACCGGACGGATTTTGATGCAGTTGTCACTATTCTATAGAGCATGTGTGGAGGAAGGTTTAGGTGTGTGAAACATTAATGTATGACAAAAGGGAGCAGAGCAGTGACGATTTTAGTCAATCAAGTCAATTAAAAAAAGACGAACGTCCGAGCACTTTCTTGGTTTACGTTGCCTAAACAGTTAAAGATATATCACAACGATGGACTTTATTTTATACCATGTAGAGATTGATACGTATTATCAGAGTTCTCCAGAAAAATTTATGTGAGGCCTGATTACTGATACAAAAATTTAATTTTTTTCCCTTTTTTTACCGTTCCTATTTCATTTATGTGAAAAACGATTCTTTCATTTCAAACGAGTCCAAATCCCGGGATGAGTCTGCTTCAGCATGACAATAAATAAAGCACAGGGACAGACCCTTATCGTCGCTGGAGTTGACCTAAGTGGTGACTGTTTGTTTTTCTTATGGACAACTTTATGTGGCCCTTTTTGCATGTCACGTGAAAAGTAAAATCTTTTCGTGTTGACGTCAGGTGGAAGAATGACTTCTGCTCCCATCAGATGCTGTTTTATTGATTGCCACGGCTCAGTTTTGAAAAATTTATATTCGGTAATTATCACTACTGCTATACTAAGAGCAATTTCTATAAAGAAAGTTAGGAATGTATTGTGAATCTGTGATGGTCCACTCCCTTCTCACAGATTGTTTATCTTAGACTTTATTGCATCCCAATTTAGTGTGTGTTGAGCGCTGGGGGTGGGGTCCCAATCAGTGAGCACACAGAGACATGTTTTTGTAACTTTAGTTATTAGTGCTCACTAAGGCTGCATAGACGTAGGCTGTGTTAGATGTAAAGTGTGAGATTATAAGTGTAATTACAATATGATAACTAAGTCGGAGTTATGCCGGAGGAAAACTGGAGGAAAACAAACTGAAAACCAGAACACTTTCGGAACGACAACAAGCAACTTATTTATGTGAATTACCAAAATCAACATCTTCTGCTTCATGATTATCCAGGAAACTCCATACTACACTCACTGCTTGGACATAACACTTCGGACTGGATCGGCTTGGTACATTGTAATTTTGCCCTCATACTACATAAATTCTTGTATGTATTGCCTTTACCCATTGTGTCACATCTATCCACTTTAATCATTTATTTAATAACTAATTCCTGCACCCATTACTCACACACCTCTCTTTATATATCACTTTCGGAGCTGCACTCATACATTATAATAATAATAATAATAATTTTATTTATATAGCGCTCTTCTCCTAAAGGACTCAAAGTGCTTTACATTTACATTTACAGTACATTTACATTAGCAGCACTGTTCTTTTATCTCTATTTTTGAACATTTAACAACTTTAATCCACACTGTATCTATATCACACAGCCTCCACTCCAGTTTTCATCTCACTTATTACCTCGTCCATAGCATGAACACCCTTACTTCAAACACCCCCCTTAATCAGTGCCCACATAATCCTCTACTTTATCCATCCCTACCTCCCCCTCTTGTCTCCTATGCTTGCTGTTCCCCCTTTTTTCTCTCATCAGTCTGCTTTCCAACCCACTGCTTCTTTTCCCCCCGCCATTACTGTTCCTCCATTCTCAACCACCTCCCTCCCTCCATGGCCTTGCTATCCCACCACTGTGCCCACCTGGTTCTGCCTCCAGGGCTACCAAAGGAAATTCTGGGCCCGGGTACTGCAACATCCTGTGGGACCACAGCATGTTGGGCATGGCTGCACCCATTTGTGGGTGGGTCTAGCATGTGAGACTCACCCACTCACTGGAGCGTGGCATAGCACCCAGCAGCTGGGATTAAAGTAGTCACTACTGTATTAGGATGGCGGGACAGTCCCATAATATATCCATTTTTTATCAGGATGTATGTAGATGCTAAACTGTAACACACAATAATTAAAGTGCTATAACTTTATTTTGTACATCTCTCATGTGAATAACACATAAACAAAATCTATTTTCTGTCATAGAGATAGATGTATGAAGGACTTAATCTTGACATAACATCAGGTTATCTTAAACACACACATACCGCAGTACATATCCTAACCCACTGCTCCATGCTCCTTCCTCACTATCTACCCCATCTGTGTCGCCCCTGTCTGTCTGCCCTTCCCCTTTAGAATGTAAGCTCTAACGAGCAGAGCCCTCATCCCTCACGTGCTTCTCCTCCCCCTAGTTATAGTATAATTTACTCCTAACTCCCCACAATGACACCTAACACCTGGTTGCTCATGTCCTGCTGCTTGTGTTATGTAGCTATGTGTATAAACTAGGGATGTGCAGGCTCGGATAGGTTCGAGTTTGCACGTGGAGTTCGGATTTTTCCCTCCAAAAAAACGGAACTCAGAACGAGGCAAAACGTCATCTTACATGGACGAACATCATCATTCCTGGTCTTTTGTCCAGGAATGATGATGTTCGTCCATGTAAGATGACGTTTTGCCTCGTTCTGAGTTCCGTTTTTTTGGAGGGAAAAATCCGAACTCCACGTGCAAACTCGAACCTATCCGAGCCTGCACATCCCTAGTATAAACCATGTCCTTGTCCTACATTGTTTTGTATTACTATCAACTGTTTTCTTGTGTGCTCATTTATGTACTGTGTAAGGCGCTGCGGAACCTTTGTGGCGCCATATAAATAAAGGATAATAATAATAATAATAATAATGTTGTCTAAAAGGCAATCAAAGACCTCGGTTTAAAAAAAAAACAAAACATCGCCATAAATATTTTAAATTGCTCCTGTGCGATGCCGGGGTGGGTCGCTATTATTTAATAAAAAGTACTGTAAGTTCCACCTGACGGAATAACCAATTTAGTCTCTTGCGGTAGTTGCCAGAAGTACTCAGTGGTTGTGGCCATGGGTGCTAGGCCCACAATCAACCAATGGTTTAAGCACACTTACATTTTCCATAGATTTTATGTGTATGGTTAAAAACACGATTAAAAAAAATAAATAAAAAGTCGCTAGTGATAGATCCCATAATTTGCCCCAGTTTTGGAAAACTGAAGTTTTCCCTCATCTTCCTCGCATCAACACGTCAGAGCAATGTGAAGCGATTTTTCCAAATATACAGTACTTTTTGGGCAGTTTTGTGGGACTACATTCAAAAAAGCCACCCAGGAATAGGGAGGAGCGTAAGCCCAGGGTCAAAGCCCTCACAAAGACTAATGTTTAGACCAGTTTACATGTTGGGCTTCAAGATACAGTATCTACCATAAGTGTATCTTCACATTCTGAGTTTTAGCCCAACATAATCAGATTTTCCTTTCCTTTCTGCTCAGTGAAGAGAGAAGAAGAGAAACTCCTAACTGTGCTGCCATTTTGACCACGCTGCAAGCGGCTTGCGATGGCTTGCAGATTGCTTATGCAACAGCCGTGGCCACGGCCATCTTGGTTAGATCCCTTGCACACGGGAACGATTCTACATTCCACTATGTACAAGTGAAATTGGAAGTCATTCTCCAGTACAAACAAGGATTAGAAGAAGAAGCGCTGCTCAAATATAGATAATTAGTAAGACTTTACAACATTAATAATTTATATTAAAAAGATTTTTATTTTCTTCCTTTATAATTTCTTTATTCAAAAAAGGCCATAAAAATGTATTATAATAAACATATACATGAATGAATTATCATACAATATATATATATATATATATATATATATATATATATATATATAAAAATCAAATGATATCTCCAAAACAATGCATTTGATAAATAGCCACTTGATTAGTATTAACCACAATCTCTTATTGTCGATAATTAATATTCCAATTAGTAGTGGTTAGTAGTCTCAGTCCAATCCAACAAGGTTAATAAAGTCCAGTTTTAGTAACTAAGCGTGATGATTACTTGTTAACTTTTATAATTACCACATGTACTCCGTCTAAAAATTCTGTTGCAATGGCGCAGAGGATGTCATTGTGCAGAATTACAAGGGGAAAAGGCATGAGATGCCACAAGTAGTAAAGGTTCATAGTCCATGAGGAGTGGCGACCTTCTGGGTGGGCATGGCTCAGACTTCTGCGGGCGATTTATGCAAAGCAGCAGTACTAACCTTTTTTACATTATCTTCTGGATGTGACATCTTCTGCAGAAGCTCAGTTTGGAAAGAATATGCATAAGGCAGTTATTCACTAAAAAGTATTTTTGGAAATAAATTGTTTGCACTCTTGATTACAAATAACACATCCTCTACTTTTTATTATATTGCTTGGATATGTCCCATTTGTGATGGCATTTGAGTAATAAGCAGTCAAATTATTACCGTTAATTCATTTTTCTTGAAATGCACAATGGCAGGAGGTGATTGCCACCCTGTTAATGTTGGGTAAGGACGGCCTGGGAGGTTTCTCAAAAACACTGAAGGGATTGTTTTCCCGCCCACTTTCTGGGTCTCTATATGTTCCTGTTTATACTGTTTACCCATCCATGACTGTTGCCATGGAGCATTTCAAGAAAAATAAATTAACGGTAATAACTGATTTGCCAAAAAATAAATCCCCAAAATGGCTATTTCTCTTTTAGGAATGTTTCACAATACACATTGCACTATATACATTACTTGTTTAAACGAGGAACATACAGTACAGAAAACCATTCTCAACAAGGCATCCTGGGTAGCTGATTACAATTGCAGTTCATTTAGTCTCAAGTGTTCCTTCTGCCACGATGGCAGTGATCTAGTCCAGATGTTATCCAGCGCCCGGTGGGCATTCGCACGGGCAGAGATATAGGAAGTTCACCAATAATCACCCTGATTATCTTATCCGGGCTTGTAGTGGTCACTTCTGGACAGTCCAGCGGGGAACCATAATCCCAAGAAGAACTTTCAAACCAAATCTATTGATGACTTTGGGGAACCAGTTCCCTTCAATTTCCAAGTTGGTGAATTTTGGGATCTCCTTGTGTGACTTGACTGGTGGCCCTTATCTCCTAGGTGGTAGTTTAGGGCCCAAAATTTGCTTGTCATTCTTCTGGTCCCTGTGCTGAAAACTGCTCCTGATGTCTGGAGATATTTGTAAACAATGGTCTCAAAACTTGTTCAACAGTGTGGTGTAATCACAGATGACAAGGGTCTAACTGGGCTAGTTGGAGCTTCCAGCCAACATACTCTTCCGGCTTGTTTAATACGAACGCCTAATGGCCCATTACTAGTAGTGGTCAGTGGCTTATAGGCAATGAGGCTACATAAGAGTTTTGGTAAAGCCCGGTTCCCAAGGTGGCTACAGCTCCATCATGAAATGCATGAAGCAAACAACATACAAAATTCTGCTATCTTGGTAAGGCACATAGTTATCTGCTTGATTATTGGACTTGACTGTGGGTATATTGGCCCTTTTACTATCCTGCATTTTTTTTTCTTTCAAATATGGATGTCTTCTCTTGTCTGTGGAGACTTAAGGTTGCTTAGTATGGAGTAGTGGTCCATCTTCCCTCTATCATTTCTCCTGAGTCAGCCTCTGCTGAGCAGTTGTGGATTCCTAGATTGTTTGGTGCCATCTTTGGTGGTGGGGCGTCTGCCTGAATATCGCCTGTATTTCAGAGGTAGTGGCATAATATTTCTTTAAGTTTGGCGTCTACGTGATGCAGAGATTTTGTATTGCTGGCTCGCCATTTATCTTTCCTCATGGTTTGAGGTTTGTTGGCTGAAGTGTGCTTGTTCTGATCTGGGTGATTCATTCGTGAAGCCTCCTTATCCTGGTAGTGGAGAGACTTTGTATGGTCACATCTTTGGTGTGTCTGTATCAGCATTGAGTGGTCTCAGGTGACTGTTACTGCTGTCTTCTTAACAACTACTGACTGAATGCTGGGACAATCCATGATCATTACTTGTTATTATTATTATCCTTTATTTATATGGTGCCACAAGGGTTCCTCAGTGTCTCACAAAGTACATAAACAAATAAGAAAACAGTGACTTACAGTACAAAACAATGCAGGACAAGGACATGGTTTATAAACATTGCTGCAATAGCGATCTAAAACTCCAAAGCAGCAGGGTGTTAGCAACCAAGTGTTAGGTGCCCTTGAAGGAAGTTTGGAGTAGATGATTGTATGATTATGGGAAGGAGAAGCAGGGTAGACAGTGAGGAAGAAGCATGGAGCATTAGGCTATGATTAGAGCTGGAACTTTGATGAAGTAGTGGGTCTTGAGAGCTTGTTTGAAGATTTGTTTAGAGGCAGAGAGTCTGATAGGGAGAAAGTTCCAGAGCTAGGGAGCAGCACGGGCAAAATCTTGGAGACGGGAGTGGGAAGTAGTAATCAGATGGCAAGATAGGTGGCATGCATTTGTTGAGTGACGTGGGCAGGCAGGAGATGAGATCAGAGATGTAAATGGGAGAGGATTGGGTGAGGGCTTTGTAAGTGAGTGTAAGATCCTTGACTTGGATTCTGAAGCGGAAGAGGAGCCAAATGTAGAACATTTAGAGAGGAGAGAGGTGGGAGTCAGGGAGGCCAGATAAGAGAAGGTTACAATAGTCCAATCTGGAGATGACCAGTGAGTGGATGAGGGTCTTAGTTGCCTCCAGGGTGAGTGAGGGTCTGATCCTGGAAATATTTTTGAGATGGAAGTGGCAGGACTGTGAGAGATACTGAATGTTTGGTTTGAAGGAGAGGGAGGAGTCAAGGATAACTTCAAGACAGCGCACTTTGAGGCTAGTGGAGATATTTGTACCATTATTAGATAATGAAATTGTGGGCAGTGAGGTTATGCGGGAGGGTGGGAAGATGATCAGCTCAGTCTTAGACATGTTAAGAAAGCACTGGGACATCCAGGAAGACATAGCAGAGAGACAGTTGGAGATACGAGTGAGGAGAGAGGTGGAAAGGTCAGGGAAGGAAATGTAGATCTGAGTATCATCAGCATAGAGATGATATTTTAGGCCAAAAGAGTTGATGAGTTCACCTAAAGAAGATGTATAGAGGGAGAATAGAAGTAGTCCAAGAACAGAACCTTGGTGAAAACATACCATTAGTGGAAATGGGGGGGGGGGGGGGAACAGAGAAGGAATGGTCAGAGAGGTAGGAGGAAAGCCAGGAGAGGGCAATATCATGTAGACCAAGGGAGTGAAAGATGGATGAGGAGAGGATGGTGCACAGTGTCAACAGCAGCAGAGAGGTCAAGCAGAATGAGCAGAGAGTAATGGCCCTTAGATTTGGCAGCAAGGAGGTAATTGCTGACTTTTGTAAGGGCAGTTTCAGTGGAGTGGAGAGAACGGAAGTCTGACTGAATGGGTCAAGCAGGGAGTGGGAGGAAAGAAAGGTGGTGAGGAGGTTGTAGACAACACGCTCAAGGAGTTTGGAGACAAAAGGTAGGAGAGAGATGGGTTGGTGGTTGGAGAGAGTGTTAGGATGAAGGGTAGGTTTTTTAAGAATGGATGAGACAAGGGCATGTTTGAATGCAGAAGGGAGAGTGTCAGATGAAAGAGAAAGATTGAAAAGGTGTGGAAGTTGGGAACAGGCAAGGGTAGAAAGGTAGCGGAGGGAGTGGGAAGGGATATGGTCAAGTGGGGAGGTGGAAGGAGGTGAGGGTTGGATGAGGTCCATGACTTCCTCTCCAGATACAGGGGAGAAGGATGTCAGAGTCGGTAAGATGGATGGGGAGGGGTGGTCAGGGTAAGGAGGGGGAGGAGTGCTGAGGGTCTGGTGGGATATAATGTCCTGACGTATGGAGTCAATTTTAGATGTAAAGTAGGCGGCAAAGTCAAGGGCAGAGAACGAGGAGGGGAGGTGAGGAGGGGGTGGGCGGAGGAGGGAGTTGAAAATGGCGAAGAGACACCAGGAGTTTGAGGACTGGAAGGAGATTAGGTTATTGTTTAGGGAAAGGGCAGCACTGTAGGATTAGCGCATAAATTTGTAATGGAGGAAATCTGCCGTAGAGCGTGATCTTCTCCACTGTCACTTGGCGGTGCATGAACACTTTTGCAGGTATCTGGTGCATTTGGAATGCCAGGGTTGAGGTGTGGATCTGCGGTGGTGAGTAGTGATCGCCGGAGCAACAGAGTCAAGAGCAGAAGTAAGGGAGGCATTGTATAGGGAAGTGGCCTGTTCAGGGCAGGAGAGAGAAAGGATAGGGGAGAGAAGCGAGTCAAGCAGGAAGGAAAAATGCAACAGTGTCAATAGCCTCAATGTTACGCTTAGTGATGGTAGCCTTAGGAGGTAGAAGAGAAGGAGAGAGGGATAAGTTAAAAGAAAGAAAGTGATGGTTAGAGAGGGGGAATGGGGAATTGGAGTAATCAGAAATATCACAATGGTGTGTAAAGGTCAAGTGAGTACCCACTCACATGGGAGGTTGAGGAGGACCATTGGGAGATACCAAATGAAGATGTGAGGGTAAGGGGTTTAGAGGCACTGGATTCTGTGGGAATGTCAATTGGAATATTAATATCACCTAGGATAATAGAGGGAAGGTCAGAGTAGAGAAAGTGAGGGCGCCAGGAAGTGAAGTTGTGAAGGAACTTGGAGGGAGTGCCAGGAGGACGGTAAATGACAGCTACTCGGAGGTGTACTGGTTGGAAGAGGCGTATAGCATGAACTTCAAATGTAGAGAATGTAAGGGATGGTTCTGAGGGTATGAGTTGGTATGAGTAACTGGGGAATAGAAGGACCCCAACACCACCACCATGGTGACCCCCAGCTCGGGGGGTGTGGGAGAATGTGAGGCCCCCAAAGGAGAGAGCTGCAGAAGAAGTGGTGTCAGAGGGTGAAATCCAGGTTTCAGTAATGGCTAGGAGATTCAGGGAGTTGGAGATGAAAAGGTCATGGGTGGGGGCCAGTTTATTACAGACTGAACGGGAATTCCAGAGGGCACAGGATAAAGGGACAGACTTTGTGGGAGAGATGTGAATGAGATTATCAGAGTTGCTATAGCATGGAGGTGAGATTCATTTTGGGGACCGAGATGAAGAGTGTAGTGATCGTGTGAGCTCCAGTGCTAGGAGGGGAACCTGTAGGCAGTGGGCAGGGAGAGAGTTTAAAGACATGTGGATGGAGGTGGGGTGAAGTGACAGGGAGAGGAGGGTGTGAGGAGAAAGTAGCAGTGGGGTAGTGGGACCCTGGTGGGGTAAAAGAGAATGAAAGTGGAGTAATGTGATAAGAGGGGGAGGAAGGGGATACAGTTAATATACCTATGGCCGGGATGCCGGCTGCCTAAATCCTGATCAGCGCTAGAACACCGGCATGGGAATACCGACATGGCTGGAGATGCCAACGCCAGACTCCCGACATCCTGATCGGCCAAAAGTCCCTTTTTGCCATGACAATGAACTTAGGACCTCATTCAGAGCCGCTCGCAAGATGCGATCGCTCGCTTGCAAAAAGGGGCTGGGTATGCAAATCAAGCGATCGCTCTTTGCGCTGTAAGGACGCCCTCTATGTGTTAGTGAGCGACGGCAGTTAGCGTACGCTGGACTATAAAACCTCCCACTTGTCACTGGCAGCACACGTCATCTCTGGGAATAGTCTGATTAATCGTGAACATCGAGGGCCATCGGAGCTGCTCGCAGCGCTTGGGGTTGACCTAACCTACCCCAAGCACTGTGAGCAGTTCAGGCTAAAAAACAACCAAGTCACGTGTGCAATGATACTACTTTGCTAATTATGCACAGCCATTAAACGCCGTTCTGACGGTCAGACACGCCTGCGTTCACACAACCACTTCCCCGTTCACAAGCACCTTCCCCTGTTACCACCCACAAACGGCGCAATCCGTCACTCAAAGCAGCGTCCTGAAAGTGGCTTGCGAGCTACCATAATCAGATCTCAACGAATGCGAATTATACGCATGCGCATATGTGCGAATATCGCTCCCAGCGAGCGAGCGTGCCCTAGCGAGAGACTCTGAATGAGGTCCTCAGGCCCTGATTCAGACCCGGTCGCAAGGCTGCGTTCGCACGCAGCCTGCCGATGTTTGCAATCTGCGCATGCGTACAAGACTCAGTGCGCGTGCGCGAACCAGTCAATGCGATCGGTAAGCATTCGCAGCCTGTACACAGATGCTCTGCAAGCATGAGTGACAGGATGTGCCATTTGTGGGTGGTGACGGGGTGGTCGATGTTAACGGGGATGTGGTGGTGCGTACGCAGGCGTGTCTGTGCGTTGGAACGGCATTTCAGGGGCGTGCATAATTAAGACGCAACGTCAGCGTACACATCACATGGCTGAATTAAACACAGCAGCACTCGCAGTGCTTGCGGTAGGGTATGGTCTGCCACAAGTGGTGCGTATGGGTCCGATGTCAGCCGATGTTACCGATTGTTTAATACACTTCCTGGAGATGACATATGCTACTAAGGAAAAGTGGGCGTCTTGAGTCAGGCTGGTGGGCGTCTAATTTCATACCAAAATCGCACAGCAAAACATAGTGGGCATGCTAATGTCTTGCTAGCGATCTCTGGATTTGCATACTTTGGCTTCTGACGGCTGTGTATGAATGCAGCCTTGCGACCGAGTCTGAATCAGGCCCTTAATCCCAAAAAACAACATTTCAGCTGAATGTCAGCCCTGCCACAAAAGGACCAGCTGACATCATGTCAGTGATTCTCTCGTTAACACAGGTGAGAGTGTTGACGAGGACAAGGCTGGAGATCACTCTGTCATGCATCTTCACGCACAGTGAGGCGAAGACTTTTGGATGATGGCCTGGTGTCAAGAAGGGCAGCAAAGAAGCCACTTCTCTCCAGGAAAAACATCAGGGACAGACTGATATTCTGCAAAAGGTACAGGGATTGGACTACTGAGGACTGGGGTAAAGTTATTTTCTCTGATGAATCCCCTTTCAAACTTTTTGGGGCATCTGGAAAAAACGCTTGTCCGGAGAAGGAAAGGTGAGCGCTACCATCAGTCCTGTGTCATGCCAACAGTAAAGCATCCTGAGACCAGGATCACTCACAATTCTGACTAAGGGCCTGATTCAGACCTGAACGCTATTTGCGGCCGCTCGCTGGCTGAAAGGGGACGGCTATTTAAATCATGTGCTCGCACTGCGTCGCGTAAAGCCACCCACTAAGTAATAGCGAGCGGCGGCACTATGCACTCGCACCTGTATAAAGACGCCCCTTTGCCACTCGCAACACACGTCATCTCCGGCAGTTGTAGGATTAATCGGAACATCGAGAGCCATCAGAGCTGCTCGCAGCGCTTGTGGTAGCCTTTTCCCACCACAACACTGCGAGCAGTTCAGACTAAAATACAGCCCAGTCACGTGTGTAATGACGCTACTTTGCTAATTATGCACGCCCATTAAACGCCGTTCTGATGGTCGGGCACGCCTACGTTCGCACATCCACTGCCCCGTTTACAAGCACCTTCCCCTGTTACCACCCACAAAAGGCGCTATCTGTCACTCAAAATAGCGGCCCGACTGGGGACTACGGGTGAGCACTTTCCCATCGCAATGACTGGTTCGTGCACGCGCATTGCGACTCATACGCATTCGCAGATTGCGAAAAATTGCTCAATGCGAGCGAGCGCCGCATAGCGTCCGGGTCTGAATTAGGCCCTAAGAACACAGCCATGAATATAGAATGGTACCAAAACATCCTCCAAGAGCAACTTCTCCCAACCATCCAAGAACAGTTTGGTGAGGAACAACGCCTATTCCAGCATGATGGAGCTCCTTGCCATAAGGCAAAAGTGATTACTAAGTGGCTCGGGGAATTTTGGGTCCATGGCCAGGAAACTCCCCAGACCTTAATCCCATTAAGAACTCGTGGTCAATCCTCAAGAGGCGGGTGGACAAACAAAAACCCACAAATTCTGACAAACTCTGAACATTGATTAGGTAAGAATAGGCGGCCATCAGTCATTATGTGGCCCAGAAGTTGATTGACAGCATGCCAGGGAGAATTACAGAGGTCTTGAAAAAGGGTCAACACTGCAAAAATTGACTCTTTACATAAACTTAGTGTAATTGTCAATAAAAGCCTTTGACACTTATGAAATGCTTGTAATGTTACTTAAGTATACCATAGTAACATCAGACAGAAAGGACTAAAAACACTGAAGCTGCAAACTTTGTGCAAACCAATACTTGTGTCATTCTCAAATCTTTTGTCCATGGCTGTACAGCGGACGCCCTTAGCTCTTAGCAGCACAGGGGGGAGGGGGAGGGTTAGGTTTAAGCACCCTGGGGGAAGTTAGAATTAGGCTGCGGGAGGGGGGAGGTTAGGGTTAGGTTCCGGACAGGGGGGGTTAGGGACCACCGGGGGGAGGTTAGGGTTAGGCACTAAAGGGGGAAAGTTAGATTTAGGCACAAACCAGGAGGTTTAGGGTACAGGGTAGGGAGGGTTAGTGTTAGGGTACAGTAAAGGAGGGTTAGGAGGTGAATAGAGCATGGGAACAGTACTTACAGTTCCCCTGTCGGGATTGTAGGCATCAGAATGCCGCTGTCAGTCTATTGACAGCCGGCATCCCAAGTGTCGGGATATCATGCTGATCCCGGGGGAAGGCAGACAGAGGAGCGGAGATAAGGGGAAAAGATAAACGTGGAAGCAGGGGGCAGAACAGAGAATTACCCCCGGGGGGAACTTAGGGTTAGGCACCCCCCCGGGGGACTTAGGTTTAGATGGCAGGGAAAGGGGGGGTTAGGTTTAGGCACTTAGAGGTTAGGGTTAGGCACAGGGGGAGGGAGGATAGGGTTAGGAAATACTTACCTTTCGCACGATCGGGATTTCCTTCCACGTCGGGCTGGCGCTGCCAGGATTTGAACTGCCGGCCATGCGGCCAGTGGTGTAACATATGTATTCCAGTGAAGAGGGGAGTTGAAGAAAACATGGTCATTGTGAGGATGAGGTAAATAGGGGGAGGAAAACTCAAAGTAGGTATGAAGTGAGAAAGTGCAGGAGATTCCAGAAATACATGTAACAGTACAGTGTAGGAAAAGGTGTCTGCACAACAAAAGGTTATTATTCAGTATAATAAAAGTGAAAATTTGAAAGGAGCAGAAATTGAAAATAAAGTAGACCGTGATAGTAACTAGAGATGTGCATTTGTTTTACAGTCATGCTTCTCCTGAGCACATCATGAATACCATATTTATTTCTTCCACATGATGATGTATCTACGTTGTGTGCTATGTATACACAGAGGGCCTAATTCAGACCCGCTCGCAAGCGGGTCGATGTTAGCCCAGTGCGCATGCGCATGACGGAGGGGGCTCCGTCATACGCATGTGTGAGACCCGAATAGCGACGGCCAGGCCGTCACTATGGGTCTCGCACCAAAGGGGGCGTGCTGTCGATGGTGAGTGACAGCACGCCCCCTTTGGTGGGCGTGCTGGGGGCGTGGCTGCCCAGACGGAGGCGTTCCCATGGGAACGCCTACCGTCTGGGGCTGGCCCCACTGACATCACTAGTGATGTCAGTGGGAGTGCTTCTGGCTCTGATAAAGCCAAAAGCACTCCAGAGCTTGCGGCCACGAGACCCTACTGCAAGGGTCTCGTCGCAAGCACGTCATGGACGCACACATAAGCTGTGTAACCCACAGCTATGCGAGCGTCCAAGAGGCCGCACTATTAAAAAAAAAAAAAACACCCTGTTTCAGAGCGGGCGCTCGTTCAGAGTCTCCGGCTCTGAATCAGGCCCAGAGCTCGGGCTGGGCCGTGCATGGACATTTGTGCTTGTGTGTACGCAGCCTTATTCTGAATGGGAAGCACATGTGACAAATACCCCTTTTACATCGACTTAAAAATCCCGGGTTGATGCACCTGAACGCGCATCAACCCGGGATTTTCGTCGGTGTAAAAAATGGATCAACCCGAGTCCAGTGACCCGAGGGGCGACCCGGCTGGCTTGCAGGGTTGAGCGCGTGTCGTCCCCCGTGTCACCCTGAAGTGTAAACAGCGCAACCCGGGTCATCATGAACCGGGTCGCGCCGCATGCCGCCCGATTGGCCGGCTTCAGTGGCGTTTGGAGATGGCATCATCTGCAAGCGTCCACTGCCGGGCCGACCAGAGCTAAGCAGCACACCCCACCCGCCCTCCTTGCCTCTGGACCGCTGTGGAGTGAGGTAAGAGGGTCGTGGAGGGGGAGAGAGGGGAAGAAGCGCTGCTCACCTGCGCCAGAGAGCCGGGTCAGTGCTGGCCCGGCTCCGGTGCGGTGTAAAAGGGGGTCAGCCCCGAGACTTTGGTGTCAAAGAGTTATAAGACAAACCTAGTTAATTCCACTAACACTAGAGGGGTATATTTACTAATCTGTGGGTGTCTAGAAGTGGAGATGTTGTCCATAGCAACCAATCAGATTCTACTTAACATTTATCTAGCACCTTCTAGAAGATAATAGCTAGAATCTGATGCTATGGGCAACATCCCCACTGGTAAAAAAAATCCTCACTTTAGTAAATATACCCCTAGTACTCAGGGCTGGCCATAGGCAGGGGTGGTGTGGGATGGGGGATACATGTCAGGGGGGCTCAGCAGGTT
Organism: Taudactylus pleione; assembly: GCA_031769625.1. Classification (NCBI taxonomy): domain Eukaryota; kingdom Metazoa; phylum Chordata; class Amphibia; order Anura; family Myobatrachidae; genus Taudactylus; species Taudactylus pleione. Next base: position 5,037,059 of record JAUIMM010000391.1, on the reverse strand, counting down.
AGGGTGCCCCTCAAGGGCTCCATTAAGGGGCGGATTAAGAGAGGGGAGGGACTTTGTGTGGGCCCCCTCCTCTCTGGCAGCGCAGTAGTCTCTGGCTTGGTGCCAGAATCTACTGCGAATGAGCAAGTCCCTGGGAAAATGGCGCCCTCAGCTTACTCCCGGTGACATCTCTACTGCTTAGGCTCAAATCATCGGAAAAATGGCCGCCGTGCTATTTCCTTTGTGATTTTTGCTGCTCTGCAGCGATGGGCCACCTGCAGACGCAGGACTGCGGAGAGGTAAGTATAACTATATATGGATGCAGGGTGTGTGGTGTGGGCCCCCCTGGACCCAGGGGTCCGTGTGCACCACCGACCCTGCACCCATTATAGATACTCCATTGGCTCCATTTAAGAACGAGACATAGCCCCTTGTAGCACTCGCTCAGCAACAGCTTACAGCTGATTTTCACTGTACTGCTTACGCCATCTATGCCGTTAGTGGTATTGTCCCCCTTGTCAGCAACTGGGACCCAGGCACAAGGAGGGATTCAAACAAGCCGCTCTGATTTCTAAAATATGTGGGGCTGCAAGTAAACCTAATTATTAATAATTTAATCACCACAAAAAAGAGTGCTTTGCGTGAGCTGAAACATGTTTTTCAAACTCAACTCTCAAGGGGAGGGCGATTCAATTAAATGCAATGTTGAATAGCCCCGGGAAGGGGTTCCTGGAGCTGTTTAATTGCGATGTTAGCCCGACTAAAGGATTTTGCACAGAAATCTGACTCAATAGGTCGACTGGGACAGAATGTCGACATGTAAGAAGGTCGACATGAACAAATGGTTGTCAGAGTCCAAAGGTCGACACGAGAATGATCGACACAAAAAAGGTCGACTTTTTTGGGGGGGGTTTAGCCCTAAAATAACCCTCCCCTTGGTGCCTAACCCTAACCCTCCCTCCTGGTGCCTAACCGTCGGAGTAAGTGCCTAACCCTAACCAACATCATGTCGATATTTTGACACTGTCGACCATTTGTACCTGTCGACCTTTAGTGTAGACCTTTTGTCCCAGTCGACCTATTGACTGTGTAACATCTGGTGTCGCTCTTTTTACTGTCTATCTATAGTCCCGAACCCATTCAAAGAACACAGCTCCTCACAATCCACTCTCTAGGCGACTGCCTATGTTTGCCTAACTGTTGTGCTGGCCCTGACTGTACTGTGCTTTTATGTTAGCTCACCTCTGTGACTTATAAAGCTGTTCATTAGTTGTTCAGCGCTTGCTGCCTTATTTCTGTGAAAATTCATCCCACATACACAATCAGTGACTTCAGCCAGTAAATAAACAGCAATGTATTGTGTATTTGACCTTTTACATCTGGTTGACTTTAGAGAGTGCAAAGCATATGGGACCCAAAATGAACATAGGGCCTGATTCAGACCCGTTCGCTAGATGCAATCGCTCGCATCCAGCGTATGCAAATTTTTCAAAGTGATGTCATGGGAAGCGAGCTCTCGCTAAGGGATAAGCACACCCACTTTAGCTGTGCGAGCGATTGCTCTGTGTATGCAGACACCCACTAGCGCACGTCATCTCCAGGAAGTGTATTAAAACATTGGTACATTGAGCACCATCGGTAGTGAACGCAGCACTTGCGGTAGCCTTACCCTGCCGTAAGCATTGCGAGGACTTCAGTGTAAAAAACAGGCATGTGACGTGTACTGTGATGCTGCCTGTTAATTATGCACGCCTTAAAAACGGCGTTGAAACACCCTGGCATGCCTGTGTTCGCACCTTCACTCCCCCGTTATTAGTGTCCTGACACAGTTACCACCCACAAACGGCCTCTCCTGTCACTCATTTCACTGGGCTGTCTTTGCGAAGTGAGCGACCAGCCTGCGATCGCACAGAGTAGTTTGCGCACGCGCAGAGCAAAGCGTGCGCATGTGCGTTTGCAAAACATCGAGGCGCTTGTGAGCGCACAGCGCTAGCGAACGGGTCTGAATCAGGCCCATGGTGCCCACTAAAAATCCAAAATGTTGGGAGATCACCATAATCACTTCAGATAAGATATTATCATTTAGACCTATTCCACTTTGTTTTTAATTAGATTTCACACAGGGTGAAGGACTAAACATATTTCTTGGACAAAGGCCCTCATTCAGAGCCGCTCGTTAGCGGCAGTATGCTCGTTCCGAGCGACGTTCGCACATCTGCGCATGCGTATGGTTTTTAGTACGCATGCGCGAACCAGTCAGTGCGGCCGTTTGTACGCTATATAGCGAGTGCCTGCTATTTTGAGTGACAGAATGAGGCGTATGTGGGTGGTAACAGGGGAAGGTGCTTGAAAACGGGGGAGTGGAATTCGAACACAGGCGTGCTTAAAGGTCAAAACGGGCGTTTTAAGGGAGTGCATAATTAATACAGCAGCGTCACTGACCACGTCACTTGGTTTTTTTAAACTCAGAACTGCTCGCAAAATAGCGGTTGAAAAAACCAACAACAAGAATAGCGAGCAGTTCATACGCTGTACGATGTACTCAATTAATCTAATAAATAGCGGACATGACGTATGGTGCGAGCGGCCAGGGGGCGTTTTTATCAAATAAATGAGCGTATGTTTTGCTCGCTCGTTCAGACTTAGAGGTGTGAATAGACTGCAATGTGCGAACGGATCATTTGAATAGCCACCCCTTGTTTTTGAACGAACGACCGCAAATAGCGAACGGCTCTGAATGAGGGCCCAAGGCTTGGAAGGCTTTATAAGCTTCCCACTGTGTTGGGTCACTTAATATTATCGCCCTTATCCCAAATCATAAAGCACCATCCTATCCTGCAGCGCAGTACAATCACAGAGCACTTGGAACGATGGGCTGCAGAGCTTACGATTTAAAAAGAGACAATGACACACTTGGGTACCTGTTCTAGTGTGGGCCAGCCATGTATGTACGTGTCAGAAATCAGAATTCCTGTGTAGAAAATACAGTAGTTGTCTGCTAGGAAAGTGTCTATTTACTGACCTCTGTTGTTTTCCTGACAGATGAGAATGTACCCTCAGTAAATGTACTGGTGGTTCCCTGCCCCTTCCATAACCCTAAAGCTCATCCCTTGGGAGATGGGGGGACACCACCAGAACATGTACCTCTATGGTGTCCTGCATTATAACATGGTGAATGAATAATATGAATAATGCACAGGTTGCAATGAGCACTGTGTGTGTATGTATATATTTGTGTATATATATATATATATATATATATATATATATATATACTACACACATATATAATATACATATTTTACACACAAACACAACACACTGAGTGTGACACATATATGAATAATACATAGGGCTCCAGCAGCCCTCCCCTCCCCCTCATACCCTCCCTCCCCCTCCCCCTCCACAAGGCCCCGGATGTCAGTGACGTCACGGAGAGCCATCTTTTGTCAGAGGCTGGAGAAGAAGAAGGAGCCGCAGCACCAGAGAGAGACTGATCAGCACCCTGCAAGATGTGAGTTCTCCCCTCCCCTCCTGCACTGCACACATACATACACACACACACTGCAATCCAGGGTGACACTGCACCCACATACACACACTACATCCATGTAACAGACTGCATCCACATCCACACACTGCAATCTGCCCCAGTGTCACATACACACACACTGCAATCTGCTACATTGTCACATACACACACACACTGCAATCTGCTACATTGTCACATACACACACACACTGCAATCTGCTACATTGTCACACACACTGCAATCTGCCACAGTGTCACATACACACACACTGCAATCTGTGCATACAATGCACACACACTACCCTGTAACACACTATGCAGCCAGATAGATGTGTCAGTGACACACTGCAATCTCTACACATACACTACACACACACTGCACCCAGCTATATGTCATACACACTTCTTTCTATACACCCCTCCCCCAGTTACATTTGTGACACACACACACACACACATATATACATTTTTATATATATATATCTCGCACACATTGCACCCACTTATGTCAGTAAAGACACAAATTGTTAGTGTGACACTTATACAAGGCACCCATTTGTCAGATGCTATTATCACACACAGTACACGTCACTGTATGGTAGTGTCACACACGGGGGGGGGATAGGTGTTAATGACACACTAGCTAGCTGTTGGTGTCACAGACACACATATGGATGTTGGGGTAGGGGTGGAGGGGGGCTCACCCAATGCTGGGCTGGCAAACAGGGACCTGGGCCTAGGTCTCCCCTTGCCTGAGGCGGCCATTGAGACGTCTGCACCTCCCCTCCCCAGTATACGGTGTGATCTATACGCAATACAGACCCCATGTTGTCACGTCAGACTTTATTACGTCTGCCAGCAAGGTGGGGGGGGGAGAGTGACTGTACACCCGCGGCAGGACCTGAGCCCTCTGCCTCGTTACACGCACAAGCGTGTCTCGGGCTTAACGCGCGTGGTTTAACGACACAGCAGGCGGCTCCCTGTCCGCAAGGTGCTGCAAAATAGACGACACGCTGCCGTTCTGTCGGGAGAAGCTGCTATAGATAGAGGAGGGGGGGGGGATTATGGGCGATGCGGGGGTGTATGTGTCTTACATGGAGGGCGTGCAGGGACAGAGGCTCTTTACCGGCCATTAGTCTAGCACGCCGTCCTATACGCTGTAGATGATGCTCCCTGTAATATCATGGAAGAAGCGACAGACCCTGCACACCTCGCAGATATGCAGTATCATGGGGGGAGAGGACGTGTTCTTAAAGGGACACGCTCTATGTGCAGAGGGAGACGTACAGTACAGTGCATACCTGTGCAGTGACGCCTTCATATCGCTCTTCTGTCCAGCTCCAGACCCACCGTGTGCATCTGTGCCTGGGAGCCTTCTAGTGCATGAGTACGTACCGATCAATCTAACCAGGGATTAATGTAGCCCTGAGCCTCCTGTCCACCGAAAACTTGTGTGAATCACAAATATGGTTCCCGTCATCCACGTTGCTACATTTTCATTGCACTTCATGACCTTTCTCTTAGAATGCGGAAATCTCGTCACCCCGTCCAGCCTGGTGCGGGTGACCCTGGTTGGGTGAGGGGTGGCCTTCAGGTGCTGTGTTAGTCTGTAGCATCACCATCCTAATAATATGAATAATACTTTTTGTTTTCTGTAAATATTGACCTAAAATCAATTATATGTAATGCACTATGATTGCACTTGTACAGCAGGTGTGTAAATAGATATATTCCTCTATGGGTGTGTAGTTTCCCCGTCAAGTGTAGCCATTTATGTTTATAGAAGAAGAAAAGAAAAAAAAAACTACCCCAGGCTGAAAGAATAAATCCGAAACGCACTGCAAATATCATCAACACAAAATAAATAAGAGATGCAAACAAAGTTTATACTGTACAACGTGACTGTAAGGCTAATACATCGCAATAGTCCCAACTACTGACGTCAAGTAAAATGAAGCAATTGTGTTATTTGTATTTCAGCGAATCCGCTAATAATTAGTAGCAGTTAATCAATTATAATAATGAGCCAATCTGTGGCCTGTAGGTAATTCGTTTTCCAGTTTCATAGTTCTGTTTATGATGTGCTTGAAAAGGTGTTTGTGGCGTTCTAATGCCGGGTACGATCTGCCGCTGTGAATTAGGACTACCTGTGGCTAGCCTGGCGTTGTGAAACTACAAGTCCCAGCATACCCTGTCAGCTGATAGAGCATGGTGGGGAGTGTAGGTTTGACCTGGAGAACGAAGGATGGTCCAGGCCTGATTTAGAGGGCGGGTATAAATATATATTATTTTTTTAAGTATATGTTTAATTGAATATATAGCTGAAGGCGGAACATCTTTTGATCTTGTATAGCGTAGCTAGCCTTATGGGGACCCATACTTCTAGCCTCTATTGGGGCAAATCCCCGTTCTGCTGACGCCTGGGCCGGGGGATCCTGAAAATTCTACACATTGGACAATCTAAATTACCTAATTCCCACCTGAAAATGGTCAGAATCGGCCGGTAGGGTATTGTTAACTGTTATATTTTGGCAATCATCGGAGTCCCCCATCGGCGCACTAGATTGCCAGAACGGGCAATCGGCGTTTAGATGTAATGCCCACATTAGGGTATATCCGCCCTTATGACTGATGATGGGAAAGCTTGTAGCACATTCCAAAATGCCCCCCTTTGGAAAGCATCAGCAATGGGGAGGCCTGATGGTTGTACGGGAAACAAAAATAAGCATTTCGGTGCTCTTCATAACTTCTAAATAAGGCAGCTACAAATAATGGGAGTAACCTACTTTGCATAGGCAGGTAGAGCAATGTGTTCTCGCTTTGTATGACTGCTAGTAATGGTCATTATGGGATGTAGTTAATAACATGGCGGTCGATATACCGCCGCCGGGCAAAATGCAGACGGCGCTATCGGTGCATGAACCAGGATATCCCGACAGCCTGCATCCCTATCGTAAGAGACCGGAGGCAGGTAAGTATGAGCCGCGGTCCAGGGGGGGTTTGGTTTAAGCACATCCTGGGGGGACGTAGGGTTAGGAGGGGTAGAGGGGGGGTTAGCGTTAGGCACCACCGGAGGGAGGGTGAGGGATAGGCGGGCACCTTTTGGGGGGGAAGAAAACGGGTAGGCTTCGTTCGTCGGGATCTCCTCCTGTCGGGCTTCCGTGGGCTTAACAGCCGCCGGTATTTCAATCCCATTCCGTTATTATGTGGTGATTTTAGCAGTGAGGTAAGGCAGGTGAGGCAGAGCCATTCCTGTCATATTATAAATATCATTTTTATAGTAAAAAGCGTGGAGTAAAAAGTGAGGCGCTGCCTCACCTGTCTACCTTCTCCACGTATCCCTGATCATAACTCACCAAATTTCCAGCACTATATACTGCTGCACCTTTGTATATTGCCCACATGAACCCTCAGGTTCATATATGTATTTGTAAATCTGGCTCTGACACTAGCCAGTGCCTCACCAGCCATTTACCTCACCGCACGTCACTGGATTTTAGAGAATTATTACTGAAGAGACCAATATTATTGTTATTTGGATAGACTCCTGGGGGTACATTTACTAACAGGCCGTTTAGGAGCACAATTTGCACTCTGTCAATAAACAAATTACGTTTATCTATTTCTTGCACGATAGAGGGGTTGGGTTTAGGGCACCCCGGGGGGATTTAGGGTTAGGCACCCCCCAGCGAGGGTTAGGCTAGGGGAAGGAGGCGTTAGAGTCAGGCAACGCCCCCGGTAGGGTTAGGTTTGGGTGCGGGGAGGGGGGTTAGGTCTAGGCACTAGGGTAGGATGTTAGGGTTAGGCATCCCTAAAGGAGGGTTGGGGGGGGGGGGGGGAAGGGCAGGGTTAGCGGTACTTACCTCCACTTTCGGGATTTCCTACCGACGGCAATACAATCCCATTCCCTGTTAGGGTGCCTTGAGGACAGAGTTAGGCACCCCCCTGGGAGGATTAGGTTTAGGGCGCGGGGAGGGTGTCTTAGGTTTAGGCACTAACGGGGGGAGGATAGGGTTAGGCACCCTTAAAGGAGGGTTAGGGGGGAGGAGAGGGGAGGGTTTGCTGTACTTGCCTCCGCTGTCGGAATTTCCTACCTTCGGCCAGCCGCTGTCGGCAATCCAATCCCATTCCCTGTTAGGGTGCCTTGAGGACAGAGTTTGGGAATCCCTGCGCTGCAGTGCTTTTTTGCTGTGTAGATCTCCTTGAGGTAGTACCCAGCTCTAGAAACATGTGGAATATCAGTGTATTAGCAGGACCTTAGTGGTCAGTTGCGGGTTGGCACAGTGATTGGTGGAAACCAGGGGTGCCGTCAGCAGGGGTCCATGAGGGAGCCCGGGGCAAATGGGCCACAATTGGAATCAGTAGAAATCGCACACATAAGTTAGGCTCCGGCAGTTACGGCTTCCTTTAGGCGCGTTCGCTACCGGTCTTCTGGGATTTGCCCATTGTTGGAGCTCACCTGTTAAATCTGTTGATTGAAAAAAAATAAAAAAAAGACACACAATGAATGTTAGATGGCCTCACATGCTCGCGTTCAGCCTCTATACCAGGTGAGTGGATCTTGGTCCACATTGCGTAGATGTGTTGGGGATATTGGGCCCTTTTAGTGTGGGGTGTTTATGACCGCGCACAGAACGATGGTTCCTGCTGTCTACTACACTGTAAGACCTCACGCGGGCAGGGCGCTCCACCCTCTTGATTCTCGCCATGCACTATGCCCCCCACTCGGCAGCTTCGATCCTGTCTGCCTGCCATCCCAGGGCATATAGGGGGAGATGTATTAAACCTTATAAATTGCTCTAGCCATCATTTTATAGAATGGACTTGTTAAGTGACAGCTAGGGGGTATATTTGCTACAGTGAGTTTTTAGAAGTGGAGGTGTTGCCCATAGCAACCAATCAAATTCTACTTAACATTTACCTAGCACCTTCCAATCTAGAATATGGTTGGACAATAAGCGGGATGGGTATGAAATACCGGCAGTCGGGATGCCTGCTGTCAAAATGCCGACAGCGGCATCCCAATGCTCGGTCTCCCGAAAGGGGTCGGGTAAGTATACTATCCTTCCCCCTAACACACCCTTCTAGTACCCTGACTTTCCCCGTTGGTGCCTAAACCTAACCGTCCCCCCAGAGGTGCCAGCCCTATTTCCCCCCGCCCCGCGGTTAACAGCTACGACGCCCCACTGTACCTTCGGTCGGGAAGGTGGCTGTCGAGATTCCGGTGTCGAGATCTAGACTGCCGTCGGGATTTCGACGCCTATCTTTAGTCCTGAGTCGGGGTTCCGACACTGGGATTTCGATAGCTGGCATCCCATCCGCCATCATACTAACTACACCCTCTAGAGTCTAGATGATAATAACTAGAATCTGATTGGTAACTAAGGCAACATCTCCCCTTTTAAAAACTCTCACTTTAGTAAATTGGTTGCTACGGGCAATTTATACACTTGTCCTCTTTAGGATGATTGATACATCTACCCTTGGTCTTGGTGTTCACTTGCCAACCAAGTTTTAAATGGTCTTCAAGTATTTCTTAGCCATCGTTGGTGGTCATTGGAAGCAGATACACGCGGGATTTAGGCCTTTTTGATTTAAATGGGCAGATTAAGCCGGTAAATTTGAGGGTCCAGGGAGTCGGGGGACATAATCTGTAGAGGCTATAATAAAGAGTCTCATCGATGCTCTACAAAGACATCTTTAGTAGTGCGGTGATAACTGGGGCTCCTGGTGATAAGGGGCCATTACCGGACTGCTCGGGGTGCCTGGTGTTAGGTATTCTGTGACCTGGGAGTCTGTATTATCTATATATGTAATTCTGTGTCTAGGGTCCTCTTCATACTCCAGTCCTAATGAACATTTTTGACCAATGACCGACCCCAAGGCTAAAAAAGGAACACAACCAGCCATGCCCAACTCTGGCACCACCGTACCGATTGGGAGAAGATAAATACTGGTGTGGTATATTTTGCCGACATTCACCATGTCAACACTGATAAAATGTTGACATGTGGATAAAATGTTGACATGTTTAAAACGACCTGGTGGTGACTTATGGGGTCCGGCGGTGACGTCCTGATGACTTCCGTCGGATCCTGCGCAGGCGAATGTTGCCAATCCTAACCCCAACCATCCCCTTCGCATAGCCTAACCCCCTCCGTTTTCAGTCCTTGCAGAATCTCGACCTTGTGAACGCGTCGAAGTTCTGCAGGTGCTGACTTGGCCAATGTTGACATCTCATCTTTGTCGACATCATAAGTGCTGAGATTGTGTTGCCGACACTTCGACTACATCCCCGTAATGCTGTTCTGCCGTAAGTAGGTTTGGGGCGTATATTGTTGACTCCAGTCTGGAACTCCTCAGTCTGTTCCTGTAAAATCAGTATTTTGTGACGATCATAAAATATTCTGCCTTTTAAGTATGTTTGAAGGATAATTCTTTAGCGCTGTTGGGTCCACGGTGATATTGGTCGCACACAATCCAGTACCCATGAGCTGGGCCCTTTTTTGCATGGGCTTAATATAACTGTAACTAAGGAGAGGGCACCAGGCGTGACCCTCATAATTGAGGTAAGGGGGGTGGTCGGACACTTTTTTTTAATTTATTTTTTATAATTTTATATATAAAGCTGAAATTTTCCTTCAAAGGTGACTGCACCCCTCCTCCGCGGTTCCCCATCTCTACACATAGGCAGATTAAGTATTTCTTCTAATTTGAAGAATTTAATGAATTGTCCGTCCTCGTATTCTATATCTACACCATGAATGGGCACTAACAAGCCCTTAAGCCAGAGGTTCCCAAAGTCTGCCATTACAGTCCAGGTTTTAGGGATATCCGAGCTTGAGTCCAGATGGTTAAATCAAATGGATTGAGGTACTAATTAAGCCACCTGTGCTCAAGCATGGATATCCCTAAAACGTGGACTGTAATGGCGGACTTGGGGAACCTCTGTCTTAAGCCATTCACGCTGTTTTGGTCTGTAAGTTTGACTGAACGCTGGCGGCTTGTGAGGTCCTCTTGACCTACTTAACAGGCCCCATTGTTTTCAGAGTGCGAGTCGAAGATTTGGGGGTGGATCCTGTCACCCGCATTGTCGCCCGCACCTGACTGCTAGAAGCGTTTGGGCTCGAACAACTCAAGGCAAACTGAATAGCACCGGGAAGGTGCTCCCGGAGCTATTCAATTCAGCACGCTGTTAAGCCCGAGTAAGGATTTCTTCTCGCACCATTCCTGGGGTGCGAGCAGAAATCTGACAAAACGCCTGGCGCGATGCTGTTTTCAGTTCTTCGCACCAGGCAGTAATGGGCCACATTCAATATAGGGCGAAAAGTCCGTTATCAATGATGATATCATTTTCGACTGTTTCAATTGTCCCCATATTCAATTTCAAAGACTTTTTTTGCACGTGCGAAAAGTCTTTGTTAAAAAACGGGGATAAGTTTTCACCATGTAATACATGGCGAAAAAAAATGCAGATTTGGGGTTTTAGGGTGCAGAATAAAAAAAAAATAGCCTGCAGCCTTTGTAATGTCCCCTTAAAGTAATCTGTGCCAAATTTAAAAAAAAAAAAATAAAGTTCCTCAGGGCACCCCCGAAAAAGGCACTTTAATTTTGGGGCTGAAAAAAAAAATATTGGGGGACAAACTTCTTAACTAGCAAAATCGATCCCGGGGCCGTTCCCAAGTATGCGGCAGGTATTTTCTAGAATTTGGCTGGTAGCGGCAGGTGCATTTTTGAAAAATTTTCAAAAAACACTTTAGGGACTTAAAAATATGCTTGTACCCATTTTCATGCACCCCAAATTTGATGGGACTAGTTATTTCCCCCCCCCCCCAAAGAAAAAGATAAATGCTATTCTTCACCCCTTCTTCACAGGCACATTTATGCACCTGTCGCGGCTATTTAAAATCCCTGACTACCTTCAGCGGGCCAAATCGGGTGTACCCATAGCGATCCCCCATGTCTGGACATCTTTTGGGGGGGGTGACAGCATGATTTCCCCCAAAACTGACAGGACTTTTCGATACCTTTCCGCCGGGTCCCGTTTTTTTCGCCAGATCCTAATTGAATACGGGGATAAGCGGGCACGCGCCTGATACTTTATCCCTGCTAAAAACGGCGATGATGGTGAAAAGTCCGACCTCTGACTTATCGCCTCAAATTGAATATGGCCCTAAGTTGTAGAATGCCCGTTCTCGCGACTGAACACTGTTTGAGGTGCGAGAACGGGTATTCTCCGACATAACGGCGAGCTGAATGGAATAGCTCCGGGAAGCTTCTACCTGGCGGCGTTCAATTTGCGTTGCATTGAATCGAGCCCATTGTCTCTGAGATTAGAGACACCGCTTCTTGTAGTATTTTGGTTGGTCCGGTTGCTCGGTGGACGTAGAATGTACACAGTGTTGTAGAGAATGTTTAAACCTTTATTTTGTGTTGTGTCACCGTCTGTCCATCTGTATTTCACGTGGATGTGACAAATTAGCCGTTACGCAGCAATTCCGTGCAGCTCTCCTGACTCACGAGGGATCACGACTCTCCAAAACCCTCACCGCCGGTTATTACGGATTCAGCTGCGAGGCCGGAGCCAAAAGAACCCTGACTAATGGTTTCCTGTATTTCCCAGTTAAGCTCCTCCAATAGCCCTGCTAAGACACTAGAGGGAGCTGTAACACTCTCTCTCCTCCGCACGTCCCTTTCTGGAAGGCCCAGAGCCAAACAGGATTAGGCTTTGTGTCGTGAACTCCTGGCTGCAAATGACAGGGTCGTGCCACCTCTGATTGCTGAGCGGCAGCCATGGTGGCTAGGTTCTGCATAAGAAAATGGATGCATTGATTGCCAATAACAGAAAATAAAAAGAAGACAAACCTGTTTGTAAAGTAGCACAAACCTTCATAAATCTAATTGAACTTGCATGCAAATAGTTGGACAATACAGAACAATATGTCCGTCTGCACCTACGTGTCCTAAAATGGCATGCATTGTGCAGTGGGCGGTATATAAACATTACGTTTGCTTCTGGTTACTATATACTGTATGTCCCATATTATGGAAAAGCTTTAATAATAATTGTATTTTTATTATCACAATTTTATCGTACATAACGTAGAGTATATAATATAGACCTTGTTGACATTTTGGGCGGTATTCAGTTGTTTTTCGCAGTCCGGATCTCCCGTCTAAAATGACGGGAGACCGCGGGCCGCTATTCAATTGTTCCTGCTTTTCGCGCTAATCGCGCCCAAAGTGGTCGGGTTTAGCCACGTAAAAGTGCTGGGCGCGATCGGGAAATGTGCTATTTGGGCGCCCAAACGGGTCACCTTTCGCCCATTTCAGCTCGCACCTCCCTGGTGCTGTGAACTGAAATGGATCGCTGCCGACAGGAGCAACAATTGAGTAGCTCCGTCGGGTGCAAAGGGGGCTGGAAACCATTGAATTCTGCCCACTGATAACGCAACATTATACTGTTATAATGTGGCCTCCTGCTTTTAGCGCTAAAACCATAGCCTGTCATTGGAGTGCGTGGCAGCGCTGGACACCATTTATTGGGTTGGTAATATTCATGATCTGGAACGAAGGGCTATTACTGATGCAGTATCACAGGTAGCCATGGGTCCACAGCAAATGGTTCGTCTGCATTCTCCTAATTATATGGTTTCAGCCAGCAAATCGACTACCAGTATTAGATACAAGAAGTACAGCAGTGCTCATGGAAGGACTAGATACAGTGGAATCTAAAGAGGCCCATTTACGTGCGTTTTTATTTTTTACAAACCTTAAAACCACACTTAAAACGCGTTGGTTGTCAGGCCTTCATCTTAGACATCTCTCATTGTGCCTTTATTGTTTAACACAGAGGTTCACAAATGCTGTCCTCAAGGCTCCCCAACAGTTCAGGTTTTACAGATATCCGTGGTTGAGCACAGGTGGCTTAATTAGTACCTCCAGTTAATTTGATTTAACCACCTGTGCTCAACCATGGATATCTCTAAAACCTGAACTGTTGGGGTTCCATGAGGACCGCGGTTGGGAACTTCTGGTTTAACAGGTTCTCAGTACGGACTGTTGTGTGTAAAATGGCACGGACCTCTCTGGACCTTTACCTCAAAATATAGAGGTGCAGCCTTAAACAGCGTAGGCGCGTTTCACCACCGAGTAAATTGGATCTGCAAATGTCTTTGTGGCAGATTTGCGCAAGCGCTATCTATATAGATGTTTTGTTGTAAACACTTCAAAATGCCCCCCCCCCCCACACACACAGAAAGTATACACCCACCCTCCCACTCAGACAGGTGTGAGATATAGTGTTTTTGCACACCACCTGTTATGTAATGTCTTGCATTATATTTATGATTAATTAGTGATGCGATGACGTCTTTCACAGCCATAATCCAAGTTTAACACATAGGTAAGATTAGAGTTTTAGCTCATCAGCGATCTCTGTAGTGGGAGTGATGGATTACTGTATATTACCACTCTCCTAGCTCTGTATGCTGGGTGTTATTAACAGTTAGCTATACACTACCACTCTGCTAACTTTGTATGCTAGGTGTAATTCTGTCTGTGTGGATAACTGTACACTACCACTCTTCTATATGGGGATAACTGTACACTGCCACTCTTCTATCTGGGGATAACTGTACACTACCACTCTCCTATCTGGGGATAACTGTACATTGCCACTCTTCTATATGGGGATAACTGTACACTGCCACTCTTCTATCTGGGGATAACTGTACACTGCCACTCTTCTATCTGGAAGATACACTACCACTCTTCTATCTGGGGATAAATGTACACTACCACTTTTCTATCTGGGGATAACTGTACACTACCACTCTCCTATCTCGGGATAACTGTACACTACCACTCTTCTATCTGGAAGATACACTACCACTCTTCTATCTGGGGATAACTGTACACTACCACTTTTCTATCTGGGGATAACTGTACACTACCACTCTCCTATCTGGGGATAACTGTACACTACCACTCTTCTATCTGGGGATAACTGTACACTACCACTTTTCTATCTGGGGATAACTGTACACTACCACTCTTCTATCTGGGGATAACTGTACACTACCACTCTTCTATATGGGGATAACTGTACACTGCCACTCTTCTATCTGGGGATAACTGTACACTACCACTCTCCTATCTGGGGATAACTGTACATTGCCACTCTTCTATCTGGAAGATACACTACCACTCTTCTATCTGGGGATAACTGTACACTACCACTCTTCTATCTGGAAGATACACTACCACTCTTCTATCTGGGGATAACTGTACACTGCCACTCTCCTATCTGGGGATAACTGTACACTGCCACTCTTCTATCTGGGGATAACTGTACACTGCCACTCTTCTATCTGGGGATAACTGTACACTGCCACTCTTCTATCTGGAGATAACTGTACACTACCACTCTTCTATCTGGGGATAACTGTACACTGCCACTCTCCTATCTGGGGATAACTGTACACTGCCACTCTTCTATCTGGAAGATACACTGCCACTCTCCTATCTGGGGATAACTGTACACTGCCACTCTTCTATCCGGAAGATACACTACCACTCTTCTATCTGGGGATAACTGTACACTGCCACTCTTCTATCTGGAAGATACACTACCACTCTTCTATCTGGGGATAACTGTACACTACCACTCTCCTATCTGGGGATAACTGTACATTGCCACTCTTCTATCTGGAAGATACACTACCACTCTTCTATCTGGGGATAACTGTACACTACCACTCTTCTATCTGGAAGATACACTACCACTCTTCTATCTGGGGATAACTGTACACTGCCACTCTCCTATCTGGAAGATACACTACCACTCTTCTATCTGGGGATAACTGTACACTACCACTTTTCTATCTGGGGATAACTGTACACTACCACTCTCCTATCTCGGGATAACTGTACACTACCACTCTTCTATCTGGAAGATACACTACCACTCTTCTTTCTGGGGATAACTGTACACTGCCACTCTCCTATCTGGGGATAACTGTACACTGCCACTCTCCTATCTGGGGATAACTGTACACTGCCACTCTTCTATCTGGAAGATACACTGCCACTCTCCTATCTCGGGATAACTGTACACTGCCACTCTTCTATCCGGAAGATACACTACCACTCTTCTATCTGGGGATAACTGTACACTGCCACTCTTCTATCTGGAAGATACACTACCACTCTTCTATCTGGGGATAACTGTACACTACCACTCTCCTATCTGGGGATAACTGTACATTGCCACTCTTCTATCTGGAAGATACACTACCACTCTGCTATCTGGGGATAACTGTACACTACCACTCTTCTATCTGGAAGATACACTACCACTCTTCTATCTGGGGATAACTGTACACTGCCACTCTCCTATCTGGAAGATACACTACCACTCTTCTATCTGGGGATAAATGTACACTACCACTTTTCTATCTGGGGATAACTGTACACTACCACTCTCCTATCTCGGGATAACTGTACACTACCACTCTTCTATCTGGAAGATACACTACCACTTTTCTATCTGGGGATAACTGTACACTACCACTCTCCTATCTGGGGATAACTGTACACTACCACTCTTCTATCTGGAAGATACACTACCACTCTTCTATCTGGGGATAACTGTACACTACCACTTTTCTATCTGGGGATAACTGTACACTACCACTCTTCTATCTGGGGATAACTGTACACTACCACTCTTCTATCTGGAAGATACACTACCACTCTTCTTTCTGGGGATAACTGTACACTGCCACTCTCCTATCTGGGGATAACTGTACACTGCCACTCTTCTATCTGGGGATAACTGTACACTGCCACTCTTCTATCTGGGGATAACTGTACACTGCCACTCTCCTATCTGGGGATAACTGTACACTACCACTCTTCTATCTGGAAGATACACTACCACTCTTTTATCTGGGGATAACTGTACACTGCCACTCTTCTATCTGGAAGATACACTGCCACTCTCCTATCTGGGGATAACTGTACACTGCCACTCTTCTATCCGGAAGATACACTACCACTCTTCTATCTGGGGATAACTGTACACTACCACTTTTCTATCTGGGGATAACTGTACACTGCCACTCTCCTATCTGGGGATAACTGTACACTACCACTCTTCTATCTGGGGATAACTGTACACTACCACTCTTCTATCTGGAAGATACACTACCACTCTTCTATCTGGAAGATACACTACCACTCTTCTATCTGGGGATAACTGTACACTGCCACTCTCCTATCTGGGGATAACTGTACACTGCCACTCTTCTATCTGGGGATAACTGTACACTACCACTCTTCTATCTGGAAGATACACTACCACTCTTCTATGTGGGGATAACTGTACACTGCCACTCTCCTATCTGGGGATAACTGTACACTGCCACTCTCCTATCTGGGGATAACTGTACACTGCCACTCTCCTATCTGGGGATAACTGTACACTGCCACTCTTCTATCTGGGGATAACTGTACACTACCACTCTTCTATCTGGGGATAACTGTACACTGCCACTCTTCTATCTGGAAGATACACTACCACTCTTCTATCTGGGGATAACTGTACACTGCCACTCTCCTATCTGGGGATAACTGTACACTACCACTCTTCTGTCTGGAAGATACACTACCACTCTCCTTTCTGGGGATAACTGTACACTGCCACTCTCCTATCTGGGGATAACTGTACACTGCCACTCTTCTATCTGGGGATAACTGTACACTGCCACTCTCCTATCTGGGGATAACTGTACACTACCACTCTTCTATCTGGAAGATACACTACCACTCTTCTTTCTGGGTATAACTGTACACTGCCACTCTCCTATCTGGGGATAACTGTACACTGCCACTCTTCTATCTGGGGATAACTGTACACTACCACTCTTCTATCTGGGGATAACTGTACACTGCCACTCTCCTATCTGGGGATAACTGTACACTGCCACTCTTCTATCTGGAAGATACACTACCACTCTCCTATCTGGGGATAACTGTACACTGCCACTCTTCTATCTGGAAGATACACTGCCACTCTCCTATCTGGGGATAACTGTACACTGCCACTCTCCTATCTGGGGATAACTGTACACTACCACTCTTCTATCTGGGGATAACTGTACACTGCCACTCTCCTATCTGGGGATAACTGTACACTACCACTCTTCTATCTGGAAGATACACTACCACTCTTCTATCTGGGGATAACTGTACACTACCACTTTTCTATCTGGGGATAACTGTACACTACCACTCTCCTATCTGGGGATAACTGTACACTACCACTCTTCTATCTGGAAGATACACTACCACTCTTCTATCTGGGGATAACTGTACACTACCACTTTTCTATCTGGGGATAACTGTACACTACCACTCTTCTATCTGGGGATAACTGTACACTACCACTCTTCTATCTGGAAGATACACTACCACTCTTCTTTCTGGGGATAACTGTACACTGCCACTCTCCTATCTGGGGATAACTGTACACTGCCACTCTCCTATCTGGGGATAACTGTACACTGCCACTCTTCTATCTGGAAGATACACTGCCACTCTCCTATCTGGGGATAACTGTACACTGCCACTCTTCTATCCAGAAGATACACTACCACTCTTCTATCTGGGGATAACTGTACACTACCACTCTCCTATCTGGGGATAACTGTACATTGCCACTCTTCTATCTGGAAGATACACTACCACTCTTCTATCTGGGGATAACTGTACACTACCACTCTTCTATCTGGAAGATACACTACCACTCTTCTATCTGGGGATAACTGTACACTGCCACTCTCCTATCTGGAAGATACACTACCACTCTTCTATCTGGGGATAAATGTACACTACCACTTTTCTATCTGGGGATAACTGTACACTACCACTCTCCTATCTCGGGATAACTGTACACTACCACTCTTCTATCTGGAAGATACACTACCACTCTTCTATCTGGAGATAACTGTACACTACCACTTTTCTATCTGGGGATAACTGTACACTACCACTCTCCTATCTGGGGATAACTGTACACTACCACTCTTCTATCTGGAAGATACACTACCACTCTTCTATCTGGGGATAACTGTACACTACCACTTTTCTATCTGGGGATAACTGTACACTACCACTCTTCTATCTGGGGATAACTGTACACTACCACTCTTCTATCTGGAAGATACACTACCACTCTTCTTTCTGGGGATAACTGTACACTGCCACTCTCCTATCTGGGGATAACTGTACACTGCCACTCTTCTATCTGGGGATAACTGTACACTGCCACTCTTCTATCTGGGGATAACTGTACACTGCCACTCTCCTATCTGGGGATAACTGTACACTACCACTCTTCTATCTGGAAGATACACTACCACTCTTCTATCTGGGGATAACTGTACACTGCCACTCTTCTATCTGGGGATAACTGTACACTACCACTCTTCTATCTGGGGATAACTGTACACTGCCACTCTCCTATCTGGGGATAACTGTACACTGCCACTCTTCTATCTGGAAGATACACTGCCACTCTCCTATCTGGGGATAACTGTACACTGCCACTCTTCTATCCGGAAGATACACTACCACTCTTCTATCTGGGGATAACTGTACACTGCCACTCTTCTATCTGGAAGATACACTACCACTCTTCTATCTGGGGATAACTGTACACTACCACTTTTCTATCTGGGGATAACTGTACACTGCCACTCTCCTATCTGGGGATAACTGTACACTACCACTCTTCTATCTGGAAGATACACTACCACTCTTCTATCTGGGGATAACTGTACACTACCACTTTTCTATCTGGGGATAACTGTACACTACCACTCTCCTATCTGGGGATAACTGTACACTACCACTCTTCTATCTGGAAGATACACTACCACTCTTCTATCTGGGGATAACTGTACACTACCACTTTTCTATCTGGGGATAACTGTACACTACCACTCTTCTATCTGGGGATAACTGTACACTACCACTCTTCTATCTGGAAGATACACTACCACTCTTCTTTCTGGGGATAACTGTACACTGCCACTCTCCTATCTGGGGATAACTGTACACTGCCACTCTCCTATCTGGGGATAACTGTACACTGCCACTCTCCTATCTGGGGATAACTGTACACTGCCACTCTTCTATCTGGAAGATACACTGCCACTCTCCTATCTGGGGATAACTGTACACTGCCACTCTTCTATCCAGAAGATACACTACCACTCTTCTATCTGGGGATAACTGTACACTACCACTCTCCTATCTGGGGATAACTGTACATTGCCACTCTTCTATCTGGAAGATACACTACCACTCTTCTATCTGGGGATAACTGTACACTACCACTCTTCTATCTGGAAGATACACTACCACTCTTCTATCTGGGGATAACTGTACACTGCCACTCTCCTATCTGGAAGATACACTACCACTCTTCTATCTGGGGATAAATGTACACTACCACTTTTCTATCTGGGGATAACTGTACACTACCACTCTCCTATCTCGGGATAACTGTACACTACCACTCTTCTATCTGGAAGATACACTACCACTCTTCTATCTGGAGATAACTGTACACTACCACTTTTCTATCTGGGGATAACTGTACACTACCACTCTCCTATCTGGGGATAACTGTACACTACCACTCTTCTATCTGGAAGATACACTACCACTCTTCTATCTGGGGATAACTGTACACTACCACTTTTCTATCTGGGGATAACTGTACACTACCACTCTTCTATCTGGGGATAACTGTACACTACCACTCTTCTATCTGGAAGATACACTACCACTCTTCTTTCTGGGGATAACTGTACACTGCCACTCTCCTATCTGGGGATAACTGTACACTGCCACTCTTCTATCTGGGGATAACTGTACACTGCCACTCTTCTATCTGGGGATAACTGTACACTGCCACTCTCCTATCTGGGGATAACTGTACACTACCACTCTTCTATCTGGAAGATACACTACCACTCTTCTATCTGGGGATAACTGTACACTGCCACTCTTCTATCTGGGGATAACTGTACACTACCACTCTTCTATCTGGGGATAACTGTACACTGCCACTCTCCTATCTGGGGATAACTGTACACTGCCACTCTTCTATCTGGAAGATACACTGCCACTCTCCTATCTGGGGATAACTGTACACTGCCACTCTTCTATCCGGAAGATACACTACCACTCTTCTATCTGGGGATAACTGTACACTGCCACTCTTCTATCTGGAAGATACACTACCACTCTTCTATCTGGGGATAACTGTACACTACCACTCTCCTATCTGGGGATAACTGTACATTGCCACTCTTCTATCTGGAAGATACACTACCACTCTTCTATCTGGGGATAACTGTACACTACCACTCTTCTATCTGGAAGATACACTACCACTCTTCTATCTGGGGATAACTGTACACTGCCACTCTCCTATCTGGAAGATACACTACCACTCTTCTATCTGGGGATAAATGTACACTACCACTTTTCTATCTGGGAATAACTGTACACTACCACTCTCCTATCTCGGGATAACTGTACACTACCACTCTTCTATCTGGAAGATACACTACCACTTTTCTATCTGGGGATAACTGTACACTACCACTCTCCTATCTGGGGATAACTGTACACTACCACTCTTCTATCTGGAAGATACACTACCACTCTTCTATCTGGGGATAACTGTACACTACCACTTTTCTATCTGGGGATAACTGTACACTACCACTCTTCTATCTGGGGATAACTGTACACTACCACTCTTCTATCTGGAAGATACACTACCACTCTTCTTTCTGGGGATAACTGTACACTGCCACTCTCCTATCTGGGGATAACTGTACACTGCCACTCTTCTATCTTGGGATAACTGTACACTGCCACTCTTCTATCTGGGGATAACTGTACACTGCCACTCTCCTATCTGGGGATAACTGTACACTACCACTCTTCTATCTGGAAGATACACTACCACTCTTCTATCTGGGGATAACTGTACACTGCCACTCTTCTATCTGGAAGATACACTGCCACTCTCCTATCTGGGGATAACTGTACACTGCCACTCTTCTATCCGGAAGATACACTACCACTTTTCTATCTGGGGATAACTGTACACTGCCACTCTCCTATCTGGGGATAACTGTACACTACCACTCTTCTATCTGGGGATAACTGTACACTACCACTCTCCTATCTGGGGATAACTGTACACTGCCACTCTCCTATCTGGAAGATACACTACCACTCTTCTATCTGGGGATAACTGTACACTGCCACTCTCCTATCTGGGGATAACTGTACACTGCCACTCTCCTATCTGGGGATAACTGTACACTGCCACTCTTCTATCTGGGGATAACTGTACACTACCACTCTTCTATCTGGAAGATACACTACCACTCTTCTATGTGGGGATAACTGTACACTGCCACTCTCCTATCTGGGGATAACTGTACACTGCCACTCTCCTATCTGGGGATAACTGTACACTGCCACTCTTCTATCTGGGGATAACTGTACACTACCACTCTTCTATCTGGAAGATACACTACCACTCTTCTATCTGGGGATAACTGTACACTGCCACTCTTCTATCTGGAAGATACACTACCACTCTTCTATCTGGGGATAACTGTACACTGCCACTCTCCTATCTGGGGATAACTGTACACTACCACTCTTCTATCTGGAAGATACACTACCACTCTTCTTTCTGGGGATAACTGTACACTGCCACTCTTCTATCTGGGGATAACTGTACACTACCACTCTTCTATCTGGGGATAACTGTACACTGCCACTCTCCTATCTGGGGATAACTGTACACTGCCACTCTTCTATCTGGAAGATACACTACCACTCTCCTATCTGGGGATAACTGTACACTGCCACTCTTCTATCTGGTAGATACACTGCCACTCTCCTATCTGGGGATAACTGTACACTGCCACTCTTCTATCCGGAAGATACACTACCACTCTTCTATCTGGGGATAACTGTACACTACCACTTTTCTATCTGGAAGATACACTACCACTCTTCTATCTGGGGATAACTGTACACTACCACTTTTCTATCTGGGGATAACTGTACACTGCCACTCTTCTATCTGGGGATAACTGTACACTACCACTCTTCTATCTGGGGATAACTGTACACTACCACTTTTCTATCTGGGGATAACTGTACACTACCACTCTCCTATCTGGGGATAACTGTACACTACCACTCTTCTATCTGGAAGATACACTACCACTCTTCTATCTGGGGATAACTGTACACTACCACTTTTCTATCTGGGGATAACTGTACACTACCACTCTTCTATCTGGGGATAACTGTACACTACCACTCTTCTATCTGGAAGATACACTACCACTCTTCTTTCTGGGGATAACTGTACACTGCCACTCTCCTATCTGGGGATAACTGTACACTGCCACTCTTATATCTGGGGATAACTGTACACTGCCACTCTTCTATCTGGGGATAACTTTACACTGCCACTCTCCTATCTGGGGATAACTGTACACTACCACTCTTCTATCTGGAAGATACACTACCACTCTTCTATCTGGGGATAACTGTACACTGCCACTCTTCTATCTGGAAGATACACTGTCACTCTCCTATCTGGGGATAACTGTACACTGCCACTCTTCTATCCGGAAGATACACTACCACTCTTCTATCTGGGGATAACTGTACACTACCACTTTTCTATCTGGGGATAACTGTACACTGCCACTCTCCTATCTGGGGATAACTGTACACTACCACTCTTCTATCTGGGGATAACTGTACACTACCACTCTTCTATCTGGAAGATACACTACCACTCTTCTATCTGGGGATAACTGTACACTACCACTCTTCTATCTGGAAGATACACTACCACTCTTCTATCTGGGGATAACTGTACACTACCACTCTTCTATCTGGAAGATACACTACCACTCTTCTATCTGGGGATAACTGTACACTACCACTCTTCTATCTGGAAGATACACTACCACTCTTCTATGTGGGGATAACTGTACACTGCCACTCTCCTATCTGGGGATAACTGTACACTGCCACTCTTCTATCTGGGGATAACTGTACACTACCACTCTTCTATCTGGAAGATACACTACCACTCTTCTATCTGGGGATAACTGTACACTACCACTCTTCTATCTGGGGATAACTGTACACTGCCACTCTCCTATCTGGGGATAACTGTACACTGCCACTCTCCTATCTGGGGATAACTGTACACTGCCACTCTTCTATCTGGAAGATACACTACCACTCTTCTATCTGGGGATAACTGTACACTGCCACTCTCCTATCTGGGGATAACTGTACACTACCACTCTTCTATCTGGAAGATACACTACCACTCTTCTTTCTGGGTATAACTGTACACTGCCACTCTCCTATCTGGGGATAACTGTACACTGCCACTCTTCTATCTGGGGATAACTGTACACTACCACTCTTCTATCTGGAAGATACACTACCACTCTTCTATCTGGGGATAACTGTACACTACCACTCTTCTATCTGGAAGATACACTACCACTCTTCTTTCTGGGGATAACTGTACACTGCCACTCTCCTATCTGGGGATAACTGTACACTGCCACTCTTCTATCTGGAAGATACACTACCACTCTCCTATCTGGGGATAACTGTACACTGCCACTCTTCTATCTGGAAGATACACTGCCACTCTCCTATCTGGGGATAACTGTACACTGCCACTCTTCTATCCGGAAGATACACTACCACTCTTCTATCTGGGGATAACTGTACACTACCACTTTTCTATCTGGGGATAACTGTACACTACCACTCTCCTATCTGGGGATAACTATACACTACCACTCTTCTATCTGGAAGATACACTACCACTCTTCTTTCTGGGGATAACTGTACACTGCCTCTCTCCTATCTGGGGATAACTGTACACTACCACTCTTCTATCTGGGGATAACTGTACACTACCACTCTTCTATCTGGAAGATACACTACCACTCTTCTATCTGGGGATAACTGTACACTGCCACTCTCCTATCTGGGGATAACTGTACACTGCCACTCTTCTATCTGGGGATAACTGTACACTACCACTCTTCTATCTGGAAGATACACTACCACTCTTCTATCTGGGGATAACTGTACACTGCCACTCTCCTATCTGGGGATAACTGTACACTGCCACTCTTCTATCTGGAAGATACACTACCACTCTTCTATCTGGGGATAACTGTACACTACCACTCTCCTATCTGGGGATAACTGTACACTGCCACTCTTCTATCTGGGGATAACTGTACACTACCACTCTCCTATCTGGGGATAACTGTACACTACCACTCTTCTAT
The DNA here is from genome assembly GCA_031769625.1 of Taudactylus pleione. NCBI lineage: Eukaryota > Metazoa > Chordata > Amphibia > Anura > Myobatrachidae > Taudactylus > Taudactylus pleione. The sequence goes on along the minus strand of JAUIMM010000391.1, from coordinate 5,012,096 downwards.
CTGGAAGATACACTACCACTCTTCTATCTGGGGATAACTGTACACTACCACTCTCCTATCTGGGGATAACTGTACACTACCACTCTTCTATCTGGAAGATACACTACCACTCTTCTATCTGGGGATAACTGTACACTACCACTCTTCTATCTGGGGATAACTGTACACTGCCACTCTTCTATCTGGGGATAACTGTACACTGCCACTCTCCTATCTGGGGATAACTGTACACTACCACTCTTCTATCTGGAAGATACACTGCCACTCTCCTATCTGGGGATAACTGTACACTGCCACTCTCCTATCTGGGGATAACTGTACACTGCCACTCTTCTATCTGGGGATAACTGTACACTGCCACTCTTCTATCTGGGGATAACTGTACACTACCACTCTTCTATCTGGAAGATACACTACCACTCTTCTATCTGGGGATAACTGTACACTACCACTCTTCTATCTGGAAGATACACTACCACTCTTCTATCTGGGGATAACTGTACACTACCACTCTTCTATCTGGAAGATACACTACCACTCTTCTATCTGGGGATAACTGTACACTGCCACTCTCCTATCTGGGGATAACTGTACACTACCACTCTTCTATCTGGAAGATACACTACCACTCTTCTTTCTGGGGATAACTGTACACTGCCACTCTTCTATCTGGAAGATACACTACCACTCTTCTATCTGGGGATAACTGTACACTACCACTCTTCTATCTGGGGATAACTGTACACTACCACTCTTCTATCTGGAAAATACACTACCACTCTTCTATCTGGGGATAACTGTACACTGCCACTCTCCTATGTAGGGATAACTGTACACTGCCACTCTTCTATCTGGGGATAACTGTACACTACCACTCTTCTATCTGGAAGATACACTACTACTCTTCTATCTGGGGATAACTGTACACTGCCACTCTTCTATCTGGGGATAACTGTACACTGCCACTCTCCTATCTGGGGATAACTGTACACTGCCACTCTTCTATCTGGAAGATACACTACCACTCTTCTATCTGGGGATAACTGTACACTGCCACTCTTCTATCTGGGGATAACTGTACACTACCACTCTTCTATCTGGAAGATACACTACCACTCTTCTATCTGGGGATAACTGTACACTGCCACTCTTCTATCTGGGGATAACTGTACACTGCCACTCTTCTATCTGGGGATAACTGTACACTGCCACTCTTCTATCTGGGGATAACTGTACACTGCCACTCTTCTATCTGGGGATAACTGTACACTACCACTCTTCTATCTGGGGATAACTGTACACTACCACTCTTCTATCTGGGGATAACTGTACACTACCACTCTTCTATCTGGGGATAACTGTACACTACCACTCTTCTATCTGGAAGATACACTACCACTCTTCTATCTGGGGATAACTGTACACTGCCACTCTCCTATCTGGGTATAACTGTACACTGTCACTCTTCTATCTGGGGATAACTGTACACTGCCACTCTTCTATCTGGGGATAACTGTACACTGCCACTCTTCTATCTGGGGATAACTGTACACTGCCACTCTTCTATCTGGGGATAACTGTACACTGCCACTCTTCTATCTGGAAGATACACTACCACTCTTCTATCTGGGGATAACTGTACACTGCCACTCTTCTATCTGGGGATAACTGGGTGTAATTCTCAATGGGGGGAATTCAATTCAGCACGATACTGAATAGCTCCCGCAGCTATTCAATTCAATGCGCTGTTTGCCTGGTCGGGAAGCAGGTAAGTCAGAGAATGCCGGTTCCCGCGACATAACCTGGGTGTTAAGGCGCGGTAACTGGCATTCTCTGACTAAAGTGCCAGGTGTGCGGCTTTTAGCAAACCACTTATTTAAACAAACAAAATAATTTTGTATTAAAAGCATTTTAATTCATGAACCAATAATAGAAAAAAATAGCTGTAAATTCATATAAAATCTCAGTCAAAAAAATAAACAATTCAAAATTAATAGAATAAAAGACGCATAGTGGCCCTGATTCAGAGCCGGACGCTCTGACAGAGCGCTCGCTCTGAATCAGGGCCGTCCTTCTTGTTTTTCAGAGCGGCCTCCTGGCCGCTCGCATAGCTGTGGGTGGCCACCCACAGCTATAGCGAGCGGCCAGGAAGATGGTCGCGATGGTCAAGACCAACGCGACCATCAGGCTTGCGACGAGACCCTTGTGGTAGGGGCTCGTTGCCGCAAGCCCCATAGAGCTTTCGGCTCTAACAGAGCCGAAAGCACTCCCACTGACATCACGTCTGGGCAGCCACGCCCCCGGCCCACCCACCAAAGGGGGCGTGCTGTCACTCAACATCGACAGCACGCCCCCTTTGGTACGAGACCCGGAGCGACGGAGAGCCAGTGTTCACAACATAAATTACGAATCAATAAATATATTAAAAATAAAAAAATCTTATTCATGTGTCAACCAGGATTAGTACCGAAAAGGTCTGTTATGCGCAGTCTAGTTTAGTTAGCAGTGAAAGCATGTGAGTTCTTCAGCAGCCAAGCAGTTAATAACTCTTTAGTTAGCAGCAAGGATAAAGAGCAGTGTCAGTATGGTGTCTCTTGTTTTATGCTTGGTAATGATGAAAAGCCTCAGGTGTTGATCAGACACTGAGGAATGGCTTAAATATACAGCATATATCACGTATTCACCAAACCGATCTTTACGCTGTAAAGCAGCTACTATCAAGCGGGAGATGGTGTATCACCGTTAATATGCACCTCCGATATTAGGCTGTATAATCTCCGCTCTGGAGAGACATTACTCACACTGCACAGTGGGCCTGATTCAGACCCGCTCACGAGCGCACATCGCTCGCAAGCGGGTCGATGGTGGCACAGTGCGCACTCGCGGCACGCGCCTTTCGCGTGCGCAAGCCCCGTAGCGAGTGAGAACTTCACTCGCTCCGGGGCTCGCAACAAAACGGGGCGGCTGTCGATGTTGATCGATAGCTCACTCCGTCTTGTAGGTGGGTAGGGGGGTGGCTGCACAAACGGAGGCGTTCCCGAAGGAACGCCTGCCGTTTGTGGGCGGCCATACTGACATCACTCGTGATGTCAGTAGTGGACTTTCTGCTCTATTAGAGCAGGAAGTCCACTCCGCATTGCGAGTTCTGAGGCCCTACCTTAGGGTCTCCTCGCAATGCCGATGGTTGCGATAATCGTGACCATCGCCAGGCCGCTCGCACAAGGTGTGGGTGGTCACCCACAGCTGTGAGAGTGGCCTGCAGGCCTGAAAAAAACCAAAAATGCCCTGATTCAGAGCGAGCGCTCGCAAACAGCGATCGCCTCTGAATCAGGCCCAGTGTCCCGAATAGAGGTAGCGCTACCAGCTGATTTCTAGAGAGCCGCGTCTCGGTGCTATAGATCGCGGTCCTGCAGTTTGTAAATGCCGGCTTGGATCTCTGATGCTCGTGGCTTCCTCCAAATCGTCACATATATATTTATAGCGCCCAATAGGTATCTTGTTCTTTCTTTTGTAGCTCTGTATACTGGGTGTAATTCTCAGTGTGCAGATAACTAGCTCTGTATACTAGGTGTAATTCTCTATGTGGAGATAACTAGTTCTGTATACTGGGTGTAATTCTCAGTGTGCAGATAACTAGCTCTGTATACTGGGTGTAATTCTAAGTGTGGAGATAACTAGCTCTGTATACTGGGTGTAATTCTTAGTGTGGAGATAACTAGCTCTGTATACTGGGTGTAATTCTTAGTGTGGAGATAACTAGCTCTGTATACTGGGTGTAATTCTCAGTGTGGAGATAACTAGCTCTGTATACTGGGTGTAATTCTCAGTGTGGAGATAACTAGCTCTGTATACTGGGTGTAATTCTCAGTGTGGAGATAACTAGCTCTGTATACTGGGTGTAATTCTCAGTGTGGAGATAACTAGCTCTGTATACTGGGTGTAATTCTCAGTGTGGAGATAACTAGCTCTGTATACTGGGTGTAATTCTCAGTGTGGAGATAACTAGCTCTGTATACTGGGTGTAATTCTCAGTGTGCAGATAACTAGCTCTGTATACTAGGTGTAATTCTCAATGTGGAGATAACTAGCTCTGTATACTGGGTGTAATTCTCAGTGTGCAGATAACTAGCTCTGTATACTGGGTGTAATTCCCAGTGTGCAGATAACTAGCTCTGTATACTGGGTGTAATTCTAAGTGTGGAGATAACTAGCTCTGTATACTGGGTGTAATTCTTAGTGTGGAGATAACTAGCTCTGTATACTGGGTGTAATTCTCAGTGTGGAGATAACTAGCACTGTATACTGGGTGTAATTCTCAGTGTGGAGATAACTAGCTCTGTATACTGGGTGTAATTCTCAGTGTGGAGATAACTAGCTCTGTATACTGGGTGTAATTCTTAGTGTGGAGATAATTAGCTCTGTATACTGGGTGTAATTCTCAGTGTGGAGATAATTAGCTCTGTATACTGGGTGTAATTCTCAGTGTGGAGATAACTAGCTCTGTATACTAGGTGTAATTCTCAGTGTGGAGATAACTAGCTCTGGTGGCTGGTTACCTTTCCCAGAAGCGGTAGCATGTCATCTCCATTTTCCAGGAAGGATGAAGCCAGGGTCTGCATCGACGGACGCAGATTCCTGCCCTCTTGGGTGACCAGGCACCGGCCAGGCTGCGGGTAGCTTCAGCTCCTGCAGCCTGACCGAAAGGGGCTTGTGATGGTTCCGATGGTGATCCCATATGACACAGCTGCTTGGTACGGCTCTCTGTAACTCATCTCTGAATCAGGCCCAGTTTACAGATAACTGTATGTTATCACTCTTCTAGGTCTATGCTGGGTGTAATGACTGTACATTACACTCTTCTAGCCCTGTATACTGGGTGTAATTATCTGCTTATGGATAACTGTACAGTACCATTCTTATAGCCCTGTATACTGGGTGTAATTCTCTGCTTATGGATAACTGTACAGTACCACTCTTCTAGCCCTGTATACTGGGTGTAATTCTCTGCTTATGGATAACTGTACAGTACCACTCTTCTAGCCCTGTATACTGGGTGTAATTCTCTGCTTATGGATAACTGTACAGTACCCCTCTTCTAGCCCTGTATACTGGGTGTAATTCTCTGCTTATGGATAACTGTACAGTACCCCTCTTCTAGCCCTGTATACTGGGTGTAATTCTCTGCTTATGGATAACTGTACACTACCCCTCTTCTAGCTCTGTATACTGGGTGTAATTCTCTGCTTATGGATAACTGTACAGTACCACTCTTCTAGCCCTGTATGCTTGGTGTAATAATGTCTGTGTGGATAAATGTACAGTACATTTCTTCTAGTTCGTTATACATTATGTAATTTATCTGGTTGCTATGGGAAACTCCTCCACTTGTCTGTTTTAGCAGCTTTAGTAAATCTACCCCTTTGGCTGAGTACACACTATGCAATATGTCGTTCAGTCAGCCGACGAACGACATATCAGTCGGTGTACACTGACGATATGTCTGTGAACAACGTCATTCACTGACATATCAGGTCGGCCCTGCAGCATGACCGGCGCTGTTATATCTTGCAGATATATCGGCACGTCTGGCTGTGTGCACTGGTGATCCGCCGACTTCCCGTACACTGGCTGCAGGGACCGTTGGTAACTGACATCTAAGCATATTTAAGTGCGCGCCCAGTTGTGATGTCAGCACAGACTCATCGAGTGACTGATTGGCGCGTGTGTATTGGCTTACCAATCTACCGCTCGGTCTGCAGATCCCTGGGTCGGCAGATTTGCCTCCCAGGTGTGTACCCACCATGAGTGTGCCCGCTGGCTTTTCAAGGAAGCTTTGAGGCCAATAGAACAAACAATTTAATGCTCGTTATACAATGTTTTCTTTTTTTTTCTGTGTACAAATTAATTTATATAATTGTGAATAAGAAAACCGGGGAAGTAATATTTATTAAAATTAAATATAAAAGCAGTTTGATTTCTTCTTCTCCTTAATAGATTGAATATAATACAACTTCCTTTCGTACACACTTATCAGCACAATAAAAACACCAATAATGGAAGAAGTTACATGGCTTCAGGCTCTTGGCAGACTGCTAACACTTCATGCAGTCCATTGTTCTAGGGGTCATCCCCGCTGGCACTCGGCAGTCGCTCTGCGATGACGTTGAACCGAGTGCTGGTCAGGAAATCCTCTCAGTGGTTCCTAACAAATTGATTGGCTGCGACCTCATGAGCATTAGATCCGCCACAGATATGTCCCCCAGCCTGGGACGAGGTCGCTCTTCCAGCCAATCGGACAAAACGATCTGCGTTCTGCCAGATTACGTTCTATTCCCCTTCTCCTTTAGCGCATTCAGCATATTTGACCTTGTTTCTCCAGTTATCACTGCAGCCTCCCCAAAATAGGTTTTACGCCCCTTCTGCGTGTTGACGTAGGCCGCCCAGTAAATGGAAATCTGATTTGTGATCAGAACCTGTGGCCATGACATCACTCAATGTTTTACAGGACGTCGGGATCCATTTGAGTAACTATACTTGTGTGGCCGCCCAATGTAACTGGAAGTGTGTGTTATAGTGTGCACTGTAAGTGTATTATAGTGTGCGTCTTTTTATAATGAATAATTTGGAGAGTGATTTTTTTTTTTTTCAGTTTGGATCAGCGGTGGGCAATTAGCGGCCCCACAGCTGCTGTTCAACTACACATCCCAGCATGCCCTGGCACAGTTTCAGCAAGTCTAAATGGCAAAACTGTGGAAGGGCATGCCGAGATGTGTATTTCTACAGCCTCTGAAGGGCCGCTAATTGCCCATCCCCGGTGTGGATTCAAGTGCCCCCGCTAAGTCCATTTACCCTTGCTGATTTTATTGTGGGCAGCAGAAGATTCTGCCCTGTATTTACGGCACACTGGCAACATCGACTAGCGGATAAATAAGGTCAGATCTGCCTGTTGCAGCTGGTGACATTGCTGGGGGTATCCGGTCATTAGGTCTACAGTAAGAAGGTTAACAATGTATGGGTAGATAATACAAGTTAGACTAGTAAGAAGGTCGGCATGGTCATTAGGTTGACAGACAAATGGTCAACACATTTTTTTTTTTTGGTAGAGTTAGGCACTTACCAGAGTGTTAGGGTTAGACACTTACCCCGACGGTTAGGGTTAGGCACCAGGAGGGGGGAGGGTTAGGATTAGGCACTAGAAGGGTCGGTTAGGATCAGGCCCTTACCCTGACGGTTAGGGTTAGGCACCAGGAGGGGGGAGGGTTTAAGGTTAGGGACTAGAAGGGTCGGTTAGGGTTAGGCACCAAGGGGTGGTTACGGTGAAGATTAGGGCTAGAAAAAAATACATGTATCGACCATTTCTGTGTCGGCCATTTGTCGACCTAATGACCCTGACTACCTTCTGTCCCTGTCGACCTTCAGACCCTGTTGACCTATTGTCTTCCCAAACATTGTCTACCTTATTATTGCGAATGTAGTTATAAGGTCTCAATCCCGACAGCGGACTCCCGCAAAGGGATTTAACATAGGCATCGAAATACTAACGCCTATGTTAATCCCGATGCCGAGGACGCCAAACCAAATGAAGGTAAGTTCGGGGCGCCCTTAGCGTTAACCGCGAGGGGGGAGGGTTATGATTATGGACTCTAGTGGGGTCAGCGCTAGGTTTGGGGGGGGGGCAGGGTTAGGGTTAGGCACCCCTAGGGGGCAGGGTTAGGCACCCCTAGTGGGCAGGGTTAGGGTGAGGCACCCCTCCCGGGAGGGTTAGGTTTAGGGTGCAAGGAGGGGGAGTTAGGTTCAGGCACCCCCGGGAGGGAATTTAGGGTTAGGGGGGAGAGGGGAGGGTTGGGTGACTTACCTGCCGCTGTCGAGTTGTCCTCCTCTCGGGCTAAACAGCCGCCGGCATTTCAATCCCATTCTTTTTTATGTAAACCTAATGATCCACACCCATTGCTGGGTATATACATCGTGGTGGGGATGACCTTGCCCTGAGGTTGCCACACGTAGGACTCTCTCTCTCTAGTGTATAACATACAGTTATCCATGTGCTCTGCCTAATTGCACCTGGTGGATTACAGGCCAGATATAGCGCTCTGTGTGATTATCCTGATATCGCCCATCAATGTGGGAGCTGCTATATTGATTCTGTAATCTCACCGCTGTGGCATCTCCTGCAGGTCTAGACAGCCGCAGCCTGCACTGTTAATGCACTTGTACGACAACTAAGAAATGTGCAAATGGAAGTGATGTGACCCATAGCACCCGCCATTTTTATAGACATTGAATGATAGTGGCTGTTGTTAAGGGTTACTGCAGCTGTTGCTAAGAGTTACTGCAACTGTCCCTACTGACCACCCGCCGCAGTCCTAAATATCTTTCTGACCTGAAGATGTCTCAGATGTGGTGTTATCTTGGAAGTGGGGGGTGATACTTTTCCAATGCACAGTGGACTTCCTGCCAGTTATTCTATTGAAGTGGAGCATTGTAGCCAGACTCTCTTAGTAGACCGTGTGCGATACCAGAGAACAATAGCTTTTAAATGTAAACCCAATGACTAGCATCTCAAGTTCTTTCAAGGTGTGGCAACATTTTACATGTAAAATATAATGACCACTCTTTTAGATCAGTCAGACTCTTTATATATCAGGTTTAGTTTGTCCTCCATATGTGTGTGTAGGTTTATGAAACGTTGGGGGCAATGACTGTAGACCCCTCCTCTCATCGCCCTATATGCTGCAGTCACCCCGGCTGCTGTATTATTTATTACACTTACGAACCTATAACCCATGTGTTATGAGTAGACTGTAGGCACTGACTTTCCCATTCTACCTTTTCAGGTCTGCCCCAGCTGCCGGCCCCCCCGCTGCCCCAGGCGAAGGTCCCCAAGCCCCCCCAAACCTCACCAGCAACAGGAGGCTTCAGCAAACCCAGGCACAGGTGGATGAGGTGAGTCCAAAGGCGGGAACGGTAGAAATGTGTTTGGGTGGCTAGGGACAGGGTGCCCGCCGGTAACTGCTCTCTTCTCCCCCCCCCCCAGGTGGTGGATATTATGCGTGTGAATGTAGATAAGGTTTTGGAACGAGATCAGAAGCTGTCCGAGTTGGATGACCGCGCGGACGCTCTGCAGGCCGGAGCCTCGCAGTTTGAAACCAGCGCGGCCAAACTTAAGCGCAAGTACTGGTGGAAGAACCTCAAGGTGCGTCTGTCGGCTTTCTAGATGAGTCATTGCTACTCTGACGCTGTGTCATTCACCTCGTGTGACGGTCTCACTTTTTCATCATTAACCTCACCATGCTGGGCTGCCCTGCACTCATCAGCACTGTGTTCCCACCTCTGTCTCGCTTACATGCTCACCACTCTACCTGCCGTTCTGCTGCTAGTCTTATTTATTGCACTGTCCTGCCTCTAGAAGTCAGTGATATTCTTTTTCCTTACATAACGAGTCTGGAAATAGGACAGTGAAAAGGCCAAAGAATAAAATTTCTGCTTTTGATTAATTTTTTTTTTTTTACTCCTACAATTTCCTCCCTTTTCCCCTCCTCTTTTCTTCCATTTACCTTCCTCTTGCCTTCTTTTTCTCCCCTCTTGTCTTCTCTTCCACCTCCCCCCTCTTCTGCCATCTCTTCCACCTCCTCCCTTTCCTGCCATTTCTTCTATCTCTTCCCTCTCCTGCCATCTCTTCCCTCTCCTGCCATCTCTTCCCTCTCCTGCCATCTCTTCCCTCTCCTGCCATCTCTTCCCTCTCCTGCCATCTCTTCCCTCTCCTGCCATCTCTTCCCTCTCCTGCCATCTCTTCCCTCTCCTGCCATCTCTCCCCTCTCCTGCCATCTCTCCCCTCTCCTGCCATCTCTCCCCTCTCCTGCCATCTCTCCCCTCTCCTGCCATCTCTCCCCTCTCCTGCCATCTCTCCCTTCTCTTGCCATCTCTCCCTTCTCTTGCCATCTCTCCCTTCTCTTGCCATCTCTTCCACCCCACCCCCTTCTCTTGCCATCTCTTCCACCCCACGCCCCTCTCTTGCCATCTCTTTCCCCACGCCCCTTCTCCTGCCATCATTTCCACCTCCCCCATCTCCTGCCATCTCTCCCACCCCTGCCATCTTCTCCACCCTCATCTCCTGCCATCTCATCATCCCCCCCCCCCCCTCCTCTTGCTGTCTCTTTTCTCCACTTTCTTGCCTCCCCCTAACCCTTGGCTTCCATTTTTCACCCTTTCCTTGCCTTTTCCTTTTTTTTATTTTTTTATTTGTATTTTGGTACTTTTTTATTTTCAACAGACACAAGTAGTGTCTAAGACGAATATCTTACAGATCCAGTATTAAAGTAATAGTGCGCGGTCCAAGTGCTTTTCTTCAAAACGTAAAGCGGCTGGGGGAGGGAAATGCCGGGATGGACGGGGAAAATAGCTTCACGGATAATGAATAATAAAAAAGTGAAGAAGAGGAAGACCCCGTGCAAATGAGAAGTGAAATTTACAAATCGCGGGAATTAGAAAAGTAAAACAGAGCTCAAGTGTGAGAAAATCTCTCCTAGAAAGAATCTGTGTATAAAGAAGCCGGGGAGCCCAAACCTTTGTAATCAGATCCAGTCTGTTATGTGGTGAGAGGGGATTTATGTCATCAGGGAGGGGTGGAGGATACTCTCGCTTCCTGCGGCATGCAGCGCAAAACTTGGCGTTGGCCAACTCTAGCATATACGCTGTTGGCTTTACAGATTGGATGGAGAGACTTTAAGGAGGAATAACCACAGATCTTTAGGTACAGAAGCTTCCATCGTGGACTTGAGGGAGTCCATGGATATCTTGGGACGGGTCCACCGATTGCAGAGGAACATCCTCCCGGGACCCCTCCCATCTTCTTCCCTATGATCCCAGCTGACCCATACATCCGCCCCCTTTCCGTGCTCCAGTCTTCCCTCTTACACTGCGCTCTTCTCTCTCTCCCCAGATGATGATCATTATGGGTGTGATATGCGCCATCATCCTCATCATAATTATTGGTGAGTTATATATATATGTGTGTGTGTGTGTCTATATACTGACTTCTTTTTGTCTGTGCCATGCTCACAGAGCCGACTGTACTAACCGCCTCTTTTTCTCTCGCTTTTTTTCTCTCCCCCCTTTTCACCTCACGTGTGCCCCCCCCATATGTATCTCCACCCCCCCTATATATTCCCCTGTCTCTCCTCCTTCCTCTCTCACTGTATCGCTACCATCCTGACACCCCCAATGTTCTCACCTTTTTGTCGCCTTCAGTTTACTTCAGCACCTAAGGACAAGCGTTCTCTCTCTCTCCCCGTCTCTGTCACTTTTTCTTCCCCCACCCTCCGCCGGATCTGTCATCTACCCCAGCTGGGACCAGACAAAACTTCAACATAACTCCCCCCCCCCCCCCCTCTCTTGCCTCTCCCTCTGCCCTTCTAACAAGGGGAAGTGGGACCCATCCCCCCCCCCCCCATATTGTGCAGACGCTCTCCCTGTAAATACCCACTGACTGGAAAAACCCCTAACTTATATATACATATATATATATATATTTAATTTGTCCGTGTGCAGGTTTTTTTCTGTTCCCCTGTTTCCCGTGACGCTGTGTGTCCGTGATGTTTATACCCCCAAGGGGGGAGGGAGGGGCAGTAACCTCAGAACTGGTCTCTATTTACCCCCCTAATGAAATGAGTCGGCTGTTTTTTGTTTCACCCCCCCCCCCCCCCCCCCCAAGTACAGCAAGAGTGGCAATGTGAGGACTTAATGGAGGAGGATTGTGTGCGTGTGTGTATACAGTATGTATGTGTGTAAAAGAAATAAATATATATATATAGATTTATCCTCCATTACTCCCCTCTCTGTGGCCATATCTCTTGTATAGCTTTCCTATGCTGTGTGTAATGGTTATGGCTCGATTTTGAAGGACATGGTGTGACCTCTGTGGTTCCAGGCTTCCCCAGAATGCACTGCTCGTCTCTACAAAATACTTGGATGATCTCCGTGTGGGGGCGTTTTTTGGGGGTGGTGTACCCCTCTTTCTTCCACTAATCTGGAGGGATCTAGTGCAAGGATTGGGATGACTCTCCTGTGCTGCCCTTTTCCGCCCCACCTGTGCCTCCATATTCCGCTAGTACGCCTTGCAGGAGGCCGGATCACCAGATGGTGTAGGAATAGCCGAGGGCGTCAGGTGGGGGGAGAGTGAGCGGTGTGACTCTGGGGATTGGGGGGGGGGGGGGGGGAAGCTGTGCAGAAGTATCAGAGGGCAGTTTTAGTTTTCTTGTCACTAGGAGGGAAGTGGCACTTGCATGGTGATTTGTGGTCACTGTTTAGTAATACCCCCATTGGGTGTCAAATGGAAGAGAGGGCCTCAACTTTTGCTGCCACCTCTACTACGCAATCTACTAATAAGATGCTGTGGGGATAACCTCGTCGGATCCACAACCTCTACCACTCCATGACTGTGAAAGAACGCCCTCTTCTACCCCCCCCCAACAGCCCCTCTCTTGTTACTTACCCCTTATATCCAAAACCTGCATGGGATCAGCCATTATGTAGCTGCCACCCGCCGGGGCAATAAGGCACATGCACCTGCAGAGACACCTTCCCCCCCCTTACCCACAGTAACTTGTGTGCCTGATTGCCCTGTCCGCCTGCAACGTCTCATTAGGAGGGAGGGGGGTGAGTGTGTCCAGGGGCAATAGGGTAAATCTCCCCCCTCTCTCCTTGTTACCAACCTTTGAAATCTCCCTTCCCTTCTCCTGTCCCCACAACATAAATATTAAAATAAATGTTGTTTAACCAAAATATCCAGTGTCTTGACTTGTTTCTTTGTGGTGGGCGGGGGGGGTGGGCAATTAACTGATTACCATGAGGGCGGCCATTTTGTTGCTGCAACAATATTCATAAGTGTCCGCATGCTGTGGCTTCACTAGGTTCCCCTGGCTGAGGAATAATAAACATGCCTCATTCATGACGCACCGCAATGATGTCACTGGCCTCTAGTGAAGCCACAGGTTGCTCCCTTTAAAGGATGTTGATTGGTTCATCCCGGCAAATGGCCGCCTGTGTTCTGCGTAAGGGATGGGGGTCTACATGAGGCTTTTCAAGGGTGCTTGTGGATAATGGAGCCAACGGGATCGGTGGAAGATGATCTTGGGTCTCATTTCTCCTAATTAAGTGTCTAATAAGGTGTTTATTGCAAATCTGTGAGCGTTTTGCTTGATTTTAGTCATGTAAACTTTAAAAAAAAAAAATAAATATGTGTGTATATATATATATATATATATATATATATATATAACTGATTGTGCCATTTGTGTACCATGCAATGCTTCATCCAGGTAATGCAAATGGGTGGATTCGTTTATGGCAGGGCAGTCGCGACCTGAGCGGAGCTACACTTGTGAAGATCCGGCTACTGCTTCCTCTCGGCAGGATGATCCTGAGGTGGCTTACTGCACACTGACATATTTCTATGAATGTCCCATAGATGAGGTCACTGTGTGGTGCAAAGTCAGCTTTGGTCCTGGGCACCTCCATGTGTGCAAGTGCCCCTAGATATCCACCATAGCGCAGAGCTTTGTGTAGAAGCATCAGCTGAGACATTGAAATGAGATAAAGGGGTAGAGAGGACGCGTTATGCGGAAGTGTCCTTGCTGTGCAGACATTTTCACTTTGCAAAAGCCCCTGAAGCTTGCAGCAGCTTAGGTCTGGCGGTCTTCAGGTCTTGTTCTACACTTTTGTCTTTTTGGTTTCCATCTTGCCTCTTCATGTTGAGCGTGTTTCCAGGGCAGCGAAGAGCTTTAGATGGCTAATTGAGGCCAGTGTTGTGGAAGCGGGACCGTTTCTGTGTCCCCTCACAAATGTGACTCAATGAAGGTGGCCATTTTGTGTGCTGAACCAATGGTCACGGACAGATAAGTGACCCAACAGCAGCAGCGTGTGCTGAGCAACAGCCTGTATCAGGTAATCGGAGCAAATTTAAATTGCTCACAGGGAATATTTATTGGGGTGTCCACATTTAAAACATACAAGTTGCTCTCACTCTGTGGAGGCGGCCATTTTGTGTTTGGCAGTAATATTCCTGAGAATGCAGCGTAATAGATTCACTGCTCCCGGTGAACCAATAAGCCGAATTTGAACGAATGGCTGCCTCCGCTTTGTGTGGGCGGTGGACAGGCTTAATGTAGTCCGGTGGGAGACTGTGTTGCGCTTCTGTAAAATGTGCCTCGTTATTCAGTGTATTGCTGTGAACTCTGCGTCTGTCTTTTTCTGCTTTTCCTGTCTCCTTGGCGAGTCGGGGATGCCAACACCTCCACCCACTCGCCGTCATCTAATGCCGCATCTTTCACGAAACACAGCGCCCACAAGGGATACCATTTCCCAAATTTATTTTTATTTATCTTTATTTTATCTCGTCACTTCTTATACAGGCCTGGCCTGCATGAGCCCTTCTCGTCCTCTGGTACTATGCTACAAGCTTGCTGCCTCATCATCGTCTTTCCTCTCCATGTTCTATATTATATGTTGTATTTTTTACCTTCTCACTATTTTCTGCAACACTTTCTTACTCTGGCCCGTCCCCTGCATCACGTCTCACACAGGCATCTGTCTTTATCCAGCTGACTGCGGTCCCCAGTCATTGGCTGTTACCTAGACACAGGGACACACGCTCATGGTGTATTTTCAATGACGCATTGTCGGGTCGTGAGTCATCAGCAAACACCGTGTGTAACTCATTTTTTTTTTTTTTCTCCTTCGCTCCATATTTCTTCTGTACACTATTGCAGTTTTTGTTATTAAAATAAATAAATTAAAAAAATAATAAAAAAAAAAATCTATATATATTATAATATAATTTTGTAATTGTTTTAAAAGAAATTAAATTTTTTTTTATTTTTTTTTTTTTACTTTAATAATGGTTTAAGAACAGTGTCCTTTATTTACCATCAAAATTATTCTCTTCTCAAAAAAAAATTAAAAAAACAAAATCCCTGGGTTGGTTGATGAGCGCAGATTTATGATCTGCAGCAGTGCGCCAACAGGGTGGCGGCGTATATATTCCGTCCGACTCCCTTACTCACGAGACTAAAGCGCCTAGGTGATGTGGACCGGTTTCTAGCTCAAACTGAAAGTCCGTGCTCTCGTGAATAATGGTGGCTTTAGGAATTGGTCGATGGCACAATCTGATCTATTGGCGTCCGCACAGTTGTCCGCCATAAAGGTGTCGTATTTTTTATTTTCCTGATCCAGTCTTTTATTTCCCTCCTGTTAATTGTGTATTCTTAACGCTAGTATTAACTCCACAATGGCAGATATGCAAGGTTATTGGAAAGTTATTTTGCCAAAGTGCTCATTATGGTCATTTGTTGTGAAGCTGTTTTTGTTTTTTTACAGTAATTTCCCGCCTCTCACTACACACACAATTTGTGTTTGGTGTGAGTGTTTGGGGGTCTTGCATTGCTACCGCGTTGTGAAAAATAATGAATGCTTGCGATCCACGCTACACCTGGCAGCTGATAACCTGCGTGATATTCACCAATCACAAACGTATGTGTGCACAAAGTAAAGGATGGTTAAAAGCGCTGAAGTTAAGGTGCAATGTGTCTTCTTTGTCCAATAAAGGAGGTTCAACAGTCTTATATTCTAATAGTCACTTGTTTGCAGTTGAGTTGTCACATTATATTTCAATCCTGATCCTTCTGTATAGTTTCAACAACCCGGTCTCTCCACTTGGTTTTCGCACTATTACCCCTCAGCGTCAATTAGCCAAAAAGGTGGGGGGAAAGCACATATAGTGTAAAACCATTTACATTTATTTCTAAAATAGCATGGATAAAAAGTGGTCACGTACCATCAGGGACCTTTTTTTTGAAAGGCACAATCTTAAACATATAGGGATTTTCTGCTCCCCCCCCCCCCTATTAAGCAATACCTTCCTACAGTCAGGTAATGGATGGCAGCAACACAGGATCATGGGCGGATTGACCATAGACCTCACAGGGAGATTTCCCGGTGGGCCAGACTGTTATGGGGTCACTGAGGTCAAATTTATTTTTGTGTCTTTTAAAGATGAGACCTGACCCATCAGATGGGAGTCGGCCCTGGCATATTAATGGCTGAAGATTTGTTCATGGTGGTTGACCCCCTCCCCAGGGACCAGCCACCAATGACTGTGCTTTGCAGATCAGCCCATCCACTACCGATCCACTACTCCTTTGACTCCCCGCTGGCGGCGTCTGGTGCTGGAAAGTAGGGATGTGAGGTGAGCAGCACAGGCAACGTCTCAAAGCCAGGGACACACTCACTCACTCACACACAAACAGACTGCCTGTGGATCTATTCTGTGGATGATGGGATTGGCTGCGGCTGCTGCCCCTCCCAGTCGCTGCAGCAGAGGTCGCCCGTCTCTTCCCCCTCCCCCACTGGCAGACCCCTAGAGACCATCTTCTCATTCATGACCGGGCATGAGTTAAACAGCAGTGGACACCTAGCATTTCCAGCCACTGGGTGAGTGTCTCTGTGGAATTCCGGGGTCTGCATGCACCTGGGGACTGCTTTTCTGGGAGATGTGGATTCTCTTCCGGGGGTGGGGAGGGCTCCCCGAAATTTTGTGTGCCTCCCAACACTCCCGGGACAGTAGGCAACTAGGATTCACCTCTGGGGATTAACAAGAGTGGGTCCCAGCCACCAGACCTCCCATTCTCAACATTTAATTGACTCCCTTCTCGCTCATGGTGAGGGAAATATTACATAATCATCCAAACACACAGTGCACATATGAAGATCCCTTTATCACACTAACAGAAACACACACTATTTAGATTGCCAGCAATCAAAATACAATTGTGATTAAACTAACTCAGGGATACATCATTTTGCATTCTCGTACTCTAGTCTGCAGAATACGAACTTTAACTAGTGGCAGGTTATGAGAAAACATACCTTTTATATAATAACTTAAACCAAAATACTGGCTAATTTTACTAATCTATAGGACACAATTACCATATATACTCGAGTATAAACCGACCCGAATATAAGCCGAGGTACCTACTTTTACCACAAAAAACTGGGAAAACTTATTGACTATAAGCCTAGTGTGGGAAATGGCAGCAGCTGGTAGTGCCCCCAGTAGTAATTCCCCTGGTAGTACCCCCAGTGGTGATCCCCCCTTTTAGTGCCCCCTGTAGTAATCCCCCCCTGGTAGTGCCCCCTGTAGTAATCCTCCCCTGGTAGTTCCCCCAGTGGTAATCCCCCCTTTTAGTGCCCCCAGTGGTGATCCCCCCCTTTTAGTGCCCCCTGTAGTAATCCCCCCCTGGTAGTGCCCCCTGTAGTAATCCTCCCCTGGTAGTCCCCCCAGTGGTAATCCCCCCTTTTAGTGCCCCTGGTAGTGCCCCCTGTAGTCCCCTGCCCCCAGTAGAGAGAGATGTGATCAGAATAAAAAAAAAAAATCACTTACCTGAAACTCCCGCTCCTGGTCCCGCCGCTATCCGCTCCTCCGGCCGCTTTGCATGGGAGAGACTTCATTACTCATGACGTCTCTCCCATTACCCACTGCGGGAGCCGGAAGATGGCTCCCGCAGTGGGAGCAGCAGCCGCTGAGAGTCTGATAGACTCTCAGCGGCTGCTGATTACAGCAAACACACAGCTGCCGGCTCCGGCGGCTGTGTGTTTGTGCTGTGTAGCGCTGACCGAACTCCGTCCGGTCAGCGCTACACTTCACTCGAGTATAAGCCGAGGGGGTACTTTTTCAGCACAAAAAATGTGCTGAAAAACTCGGCTTATACTCGAGTATATACGGTACTTAAAATACTGATGCAGACTAGAATAACTATGAACACTTAAACAGCAGGGCGGATTGGTCGTAGGCTTCACTGGTAGATGTATGTAATTTTGTTTTGTCCAACATGTAACAGAAATTGGGCAACAAGTGTCCAAGTGCACAGACACTCAAGCTCTGTGATCTCCCATGCCGGTCTCCACAGTTTGTTGGACACGAGCTATAGCCAGAGCGCTGTTCCATGAGCTTGTCATCCAGAAGTGGTCACGCTACAAGGCTGGGGTGCTACTGTATGTACATTATGATGTACTGTATGGCATCACCTTGATACTGTATGACATGCAATGCTGTCTGTACATTATGGCAGTCACTGGGATGCTGTCAGTACTGTATGGTGATCATGGGATACAGTCTTTGCTGTATGGTGGTAACTAGGATGCTGTTTGTGCTGTATTGTCACTAGGATGCTCAATGTAATGTCTGGCAGTGCCTGGAATGATCTCTGCACTTTATGGTGGTAACTAAGCTGTCTCTAAACGTGGCAGTGACTGAGATGCTCTCTGTACTGTATGATGAGCACTGGGATCAGGGGCGTAGCAAGACCCATGAGTATGGGGGCCCCCTTTGCAAATTTTATTGCAGTTTTATCCATTTTGATTGTAAATGATCTAGTATCTGCCAACTTAGCTGACATGCAGGATTAAATGAATGGTGATTAGCGTATAGTAAGCATTATAAACGAAAAAATATATATTTTGTAAAAATGATAGTCTCCTTAATCCTAATTGTTTATGATTATAACATGGTATATAAGAAGACTATGATTTGTTAAAAGTTCAGTTATTGAGGATAGATGGAGGCAGAGATGGCTGGGTCAGTGACAGCAACACTCAGAGGTGGCCTGGGCCCCATAGCAGCTCCATTCTCTGCATCTACTGTCTGAGACCTGATGTAAATTGGACAGATGCGTAGGCATATTCTGGTTGTTGAATCTGCGTCCAGGTCTCCAGTAGGGTTCTGTCAACAGTCTGGTCTGGAGTTGGATCCCCGGAGGAATGGACAAGTGTCTATCCATCTTAAGTCATGCAATGTCATATCCAATGAATAATTTGCTTTATCCATTGTTTCTACAGTATATTAAAAACTGCACATAAAATGGAGGGAGGTGTCTGAAGGGGTAAGGGTGACAAGCCAAAATGTATTATAAAGTCCTTACCTGAAGATGTTATTCAGATTCTTTTTTTTTAAGATGTTGCTGTTCAGGACCTTTATTAGAAGATATAATCCAAAGTTCACATCATTAGTCATTATCCAAAGTTGCCTAAACAAAGCAGGAACTACTCAGAGAGTCTCAATGTACAGTAGTACCACAAAATGGCTGCCAGTAGCTGGGCATTCTTTATATAAGGCTGTGACCTGCATTGTAATATCACAATACATGCTGCACAGGATACAACACCAACGTGTTTCAACCAGTATATGTTCTTTTTTTAAGGTGTGCCTACTCTCTGTCAGTAGATTATCATCACTTACATTGCCTTCTGGTGACACTTGAGCCTTTCCGATTGATTGGCTTGCCCAACACTTGAAGGTGGTACCTTTATATAACCCCCCCCTCCCAACGCCTCTGCCTGTAGACCACAAGTTTAGAACATTCAGCCTTTACATATGTTGTATGTACATTATGTATTTTATTTACACAATTCACCCATAATGCACTTGGAGCATATCCCACAGCTGCTGCAGGGAGTGAGAAGAATTGACCCAGCCACTGGTTCTCATTAACTTCCACTTACTCCACAAAATCGTTGAGCGCTCATTGCAGGCTGCTTCACCAACAATGCACATAAAACCGATTGGAGCTAGGAATCCTCCGCCAATTTCAAGCAAGATCTTCAGCTTGTGTGATTTGTCTGTAAAGGTGCCTACACACTAGGCTATGTGCTCTCCATGCCATATGGTGCTATAAAGTGTCCAATCTGACTTAAGATCTATCGTGCACAACATCGTGTATGAGATTGGCAAATCTTGCCTGCAGCAGGCAAGATGCGATGTACGACCAGCGGGTATCGGCATCGTGATTGTGACACTCACGATTTGGACATATTTTACACGATTTGTCGTTCCGATGCGTCGAAACCGGGCGAATCGTGTAAAATATCGTCTAGTGTGTGGGCACCTTAAGAATAAAAAAAAATATTTCCTTCCAAGTTTTTCAACCCTTATCCGTGTGGTAGAGACTTTGGGGTCTATTTACTAAGCCTTTCTTAGATGGATTTAAAGTGAACAGAGATAAAAGGCCTAATTCAGGATTCAGAATTCGTAAATGCAATGCTGAATGCAGATTCCTGATTATCGGGAATCTGCGCTTGCACAGAGCCCGTACTGCGAATGTGCAGAGTGGGTCGTGTGTAATCGGACGCAGCCGATTACGCACGACGGCCCCGGAAAAGGGGACGTGTCGGCCCCGTTTTAGGGGAGTGGCAAGGCCAGGGGCTGCTTCCACGGACGCAGTTTCCTGGCCTCGCAAGCCGGCCAGACTGCGTATTCAGCATGCCGATGGTTATCCCAGCCTGAAACCGCGGTCGCAGTGCTGGCATTGCAGACACCTGCTGCATTTTCTTATTCGCAAGGACGGATTGCAAAGCTGCTTGTGTGCATACATCATATCTATAGCTTGCGTGCAGCTTTGCAATTTCGTCCTAAGCTGGATCACCCCCAAAGTACCAGCCAATCGACTCTTAACTGCCATGTCACAGGCTGTGTTTGAAAAATGACTGGAGCTGGTTGGCTGGGACATTATCTCCGCCTAAGGCTTAGTAAATAGATCCCTAGTCACTTTGTGTCACTAGCTGTAAACATTATCATTGGTTTCAATTTACCACTATAGTTCATCACCATCTTCTGTCTGCTGTGTTGGGCACTCGTTCCTTATGTGGACCTATAACTAGTACGTTTTTCCGTGAACATCTGACAACTAGCAGTCACAAACCTTACATTGGAATCTGGAGAAATTCCACTTAAAACAAAACACTTTAATATTTGTTTTAATGATGTCAAATTGAAATTCTTTTGAGCTATATGCATTCACCCACAGCACTATAACATTAATTTGAAACTGTTTTAACAATAGTGAAATATGTGTGTATGTGTGTGTATGTATGTATGTATGTATATATATATATATATATATATATATATATATAATCAAGGTTTCGGTGTCAACGTTATATATCTGTATATCAATTTACAGGAGGGCACCCTGCCTGTGTACAAACTTCATCCTGAGTGCCAAGCTTATAGAATTATTTATTTATATATATATATATATATATATATTATATAAAATATAATTTCTCTATATCACAGGTGATGGCCCAAAATCTTGTTTTTTTTTCTGGCAGATATACAGCGGTGCTTGAAAGTTTCTGAACCCTTCATAATTTTCTATATTTCTGCTGAAATTTGACCTAAAACTACCCGAGATTTTCACACAAGTCCTAAAAGTAGATAAAGAGAACCAAATGAGACAAAAAAATTTAGACGTGCTCCTTTTTTTTTTTTTTGAGGATAATGATCCAATATCACATATCTGTGACTTGCCAAAAGTATGTGAACCTTTAGGCTTAGCAAATATTTTGAAGGCGAAATTAGTGTGAGTGGACAACCTGTCTTTTTAAAAGAACCGGGATCTATCAAAGTCTGTTCACAACACGTTTGTGGAGGTGTATCATGCCACGAACAGAAGGAGATTTCTGAGGACCTCCAGAAGATGAATTGTTTGATACTCATCAGGTTGGAAAAGGTTACAAAACCATCTCTAAAGGGTTTGGACTCCACCAATCAACAGTCAGACAGATTGTGTACAAATGGAGGAAATTCCAGACCATTATTACCCTCCCCAGGAGTGGTCGACCAACAATGACCACACCAAGAACAAGGCGTCTAATAGTTCGCTAGGTCACAAAGGAACCCACGGTAACTTCTATGCAACTGAAGGTCTTTCTTTCTCACATTAGCTGATGTTAATGTTCATGAGTCCACCATCAGGAGGACATTGAATGACAATGGTGTGCATGGCAGGATTGCAAGGAGAAAGCCACTGATCTCCAAAAAGAACATTGCTGCCTGTCTACAGTTTGCTAGCGATCACCTGGACAAGCCAGAAGACTATTGTAACAATGTTTTGCGGACACGAGTCCAAAATAGAGCTTTTTGGTTTAAATGAGAATCGTTCTGTTTGGAGAAAGGCGAACACTGCAAACCTCTTAACATCTGTGAAACAATCTGGTGATGGTATCGTGGTTTGGGTCTGTTTTGCTGCATCTGGCCCAGGATGACTTGCTGTGATTGATGGGTGAGTGAATTCTGAATTATACCAGAATATTCTAAAGGAAAATGTCAGGACATCTGTCCATGAGCTGCATCTCCAGAGAACGTGGGTCACGCAGCAAGACAATGACCCAAAGCGCACAAGTCATTCAACCAAAGAATGGTTAAAGAAGAATAAATATAAAGTTTTGGAATGGCCAAGTCAAAGTCCTGACCTTAATCCAATCGAAATGTTGTGGAAGGACCTGAAGTGAGCAGTTCTTGGGAGGAAACCCACCAACATAGCAGAGTTGAAGCTGTTTTGTACAAAGGAATGGGGTAAAATTCCTCCAAACCAATGTTCAGGACTAATCAACAATTACCGGAAACGTTTAGAAGCAGCTATTGTTGCACAAGAGGGTCCTACCAGAGACTGAAAGGTTCACATACTTTTTCCACTCACAGATATGTGATATTGGATCATTTTCCTCAATAAAAAAAAAAATGAGCACGTCTAATTTTTTTTCTCATTTGTTTGATTTGGTTCTCTTTTATCTACTTTTAGGGCTTGTGTGAAAATCTGATGTAGTTTTTTAGGCCAAATTTCTGCAGAAATATAGAAAATTCTGAAGGGCTCACAAACTTTCAAGCACCACTGTACAATGTTATGGTGGAGAACACCTCTCTTTTGGGTTTGCAGAACAATGGCACACTGACACGGATTCCCTGATGAAATAAGAAATGCTGATGACTGTATACTAAGGATTTTGTATTTAACTTAAAAAAAAAAAAAAAAAAAAACCACTGAGGGATTTTGAAATCTCCCCTGAGACGTTCAGTATACATCAAGTACCCAAATGTTCCAGATGGGGGGAGGGGGGAGGACTGGTCACTTCTGCCACAGTTAGCCTAAGCCTTTAATGGAGATAAAGTACCAGGTAATCAGCTCCTAACTGCCATGTCACAGGCTGTGTATGAAAAATGATAGTTAGGAGCAGTTTGGTTGGTACTTTATCTCTGTTAATTTAATCTCCATTCAAGGCTTGGTAAATAGACCCCCAAGGACTTCGGGCACCATTGGATGCGTCACAGTAGACATCGAAGCTGCAGCTGTTGGTAAGTGTCTTCTCCCTGCTGGAACCAAGGTGTTGTCAGTTCTAGCAAACTGAGTCTTGCACGTTGGAACATGGTGCAGGACCTCTGGTACTTGGTGGTGGGTCAGGTTTGGGGTACTAGTCTATCAGCCCAATACTAGGAACAGACGTATATAGTAGGGACTTCTACACCTGGACATAGGTCACATCTGTACTGGGCCCTAGGGACATGTGCTAGTCTCCAGCACTTAGCACTATCTCGGCAGGGTATCCTCACTGACGAAAGCCCACAGCTTTATTAAGGTCCCAACTATTCTGATTCCAAATGCAACTCTTCTTAAAGAGGGCACATGTAGAAAATGAGAAGACATTTTAAAGTCTATATACATAGCATCGGTTTTGGTTCTCGAGGTGCTTTAAATATAGTCGGAACCGCTTTCATGGAGGCTTGCGCTGCAGCAAACCAAGGTCTGAACTGTTGACATTGATGGACTACATGAGGTGTCAGAGTGTCCAGGTGATGTAGGTCTCATTGGGGATCGTATTTCAGCATCAGTGGAAGCGTCACATTGTGCCGCGTGTTTTAGAGTCTTCAAGCAGACCAAACTATTTGCGATTTAATGTTGTTTGTATCTGAACTAGTTGAAAATCATAAGGCTACAGTCCCGTGTCAACATTATCAGTTTTAGGCTCTACCTATTTGGCCTGGTGCCAGCGCAGTGATCATTTACAAAGATTGGGGGCAGTACTGGCCACGGTTTCAAGTTCCAGTGGAGTGAATCATTCCTTACCTGGACGAATTGTTAACCAAAGCGGGTACCATGTACTTGCTCCAATCAATGCACAGTTTATGGCCCAGACCTTGGATTCCTATGAGTGTATCATCAATCACCAAAAAAACAACTCCTGTCCAACTAATGATTTGTTTAGGGTTCCTGTTTGACCCCACACAGCAGAAGGCACTCTTGACAGAGTGCAAACTCCTATAATTACAAAGACCTAATACATTTTCTGTTGGCCCTCAGTTGGAGAGTCTTTTATGATTTTCATGATGGTCTTGGGCGATTATGGTATTAATTTAAAGGATGTTCTATCAGCACGGTTTCAGATCGAGCTAATATCACGGTGGAATAAGTCTCACCCTGTCTTTGCAAGCCTGTTCGTGGGACTGTCCCAAGGAATCCATCAGTCATGGTGGCTCCTCAACCTCAGCGGGGCTCGGGGGAAATCATCCTTCGTAATTTTGGGCAAGACAGTGTTTACATAGATGGCAGTCCTCTGGGCTGTGACGGTAGCACTTCATTGTCTTCAACGACTCAAAAAAGAGTCAAAACGCCCCACAAATGTGCTTACAGCAGAAGGAAAATTCTCTAATCAGTCAATCTCTATGACAAAGAATGGGCATAAGAATTCAGTGAGATGATGTCCTGGTGGTAGCACATGTCATCCGCCAAGAACTTTCCTTGTTAGGAAGAAGAGCACCAGGATAATTCCAGGGTGTGAATGAAATGTTCCTGCAATCTGAGCGGTTTTTATGACAGGACTGAAGAAATTGGAAGTGGACCCTGGAGAATGGTCTCTTTATCCGAAAGTGGGGGAAAAAAAGTCATGAAGATGTCATCTCGGTAAAACCACAAGTGTATCTGGTCAAGAACGTGAGATCTAAAGGAAGTTCAGGCAGAAGCCGTTTCCCTTGGACGTTTTCTCTGGTTAACCTGTTCCTTTTGGTAGCTATGCTTCCATTGGTTCTAAAGAATATAGTAAGAGAGGGCAGTCTGGTGCTTCTGTTGGTACCAGACTGGTCAAAAAGATAGTAGTACATGGACTTCCTCAACATGGTAATGTCTCGTTGGGGTGTCTTCCTCTAAGACTGGGCCTGTTAAGTCATAAACTTTCTTTTTTATTAGGATTTAATGGTGAATGGGCAACCTCAGTATACTCCTCCAGTGACGCCATAAGATTATGGACCTGGTTCAGCAAGGAACGCACAGGAGAGAACGCACACACTCACTCGGCTGATGTTCTTGCAATGCGCATGCATCGCACTGCGCGTGCGTGAAAAAATCAGTGCGATAGGGTTAGGGCACGCAGACTACACGCAGTGTGTACGCAGACACCTCCAATATTGATTGACAGGAAGTGCCGTTTGTGGGGGTGGTGGTCAGGTGAACGCAGGCGTTATAATGCCGTTATAGGGGCGTGCATAATTAAGTCAGTGTGGTGGCATACACAGCCATACCGTAAGCTGTACGCAGAAAGTGGCCAAAATCCTGCGGCAGGTCAGGTCAACCACTATTATGCTAATGGATCCGATGGTTCTCAATGTTACCGATGTTTACGCTATCTTGCATGCTGATCAGGCTGCGAGTAAGGGTAGATGGGCGGCTTAGTGTGGGGCTGGGCGTAGGCATCTTGTGCTGCGGTCTCTGCGCGTATGCATTGATTAGCATATTCTCGCAGCGAACGAGTGCGTGTGTTTGCTAGCGTGCGTTCCTTGCTCAATCAGGCCCAATATCTAGTCCTCACAGATGTACACATTTCTGTGTTTGGACTCAGCTGATTTGTAGTTTGTAGTGTGGGGGGAAAAAAATAAATAAAACTTTCTCCGAGTCGGGCGCTCTGTTTTGTAGATGATTCTGAATCGGTCGGACGCACTGCTGATGTCAGACCTAGTGGAGCGACTTTTTGCTGCAGTGCTTGCGTCTTGATTGAATCCGTACAGAGCCGCGGTTGCTGTTTCAGACACCTGCATGGAGAACTGAATTGAAAATGTAGTGGCTGTTCCCCCGGCGCTGACAGGGAGATGGTCCGTCTTACGGACGTGTTTTATGGGAGTGTCATGGTTGTGTACACAGATGCTCACATAGAAGGTCATAAGTGGGGGCGAAGAAACTGCGCCTGCGTAGGGAATGTGCAAGGTTCGATGATGCATTTTAAGACGCACCAACCGGTATTACAGCGTTTACGGACGCTGACAGTGGACGTCTCAGTTTTTGCACATTCAGACCCACGGATATGCACCAGGGAAGGATTTTGTAGCGGCACCAGGGAAGGATTTTGTAGCGTCATTGGCATAAAGTCGCAGACGGGGCGACCACCAATAGATGTAGCCGGGGCTGCGTCCGCCTCTGAATATCTCATTTCGTAAAGATACCGTTGTACTTCAGCTAAAAGCCTCTTTTCCGCTACAGATGATATCCAGGATTCACTCGTGTCACGCTTTTATGATTCCAGCATGGCGCCGAGTGCAGTCTGCAGGGGGCCACTTCTCTCATTAGGGCCCTTCAGAAGTACGTTAATAAGACTCTTGTTTTTAGAAAGATGAACAATCCTTTAGTACCTTGGTGGCCAAGATGGGATGGCTGGCATCAAAGCGAACCGGTGCGTGGGATGTGCAGCTGTGCACAGTGCTGGGGTGTGTAATTATGTAACACAGGGTCTCATTCAGACCCGCTGGCGAGCGCTGTACGCTCGCAAGCGGGTCGATGTTTCCCAAATGCGCATGCGCACGACGGAGGCTGCTCCGTCGTGCGCATGCGCGAGACGGGGAAGCCGTCGCTCGGGGTCTCGCACCAAAGGGGGCGTGTAGTCGATGGTGATTGACAGCACGCCCCCTTTGGTGGGCGTGCCGGGGGCGTGGATGCCCAGACGGAGGCGTTCCCATGGGAACGCCTACCGTCTGGGTCCGGCCCCACTGACATCACTAGTGATGTCAGTGGGAGTGTTTTTTGGCTCTGATAGAGCCAAAAGCACTCCGGGCTTGCGGCAGACGAGACCCTACCACAAGGGTCTCGTCGCAAGCCCGATGGTCGCAATGGTCTTGACCATCGCGACCATCTTTTTGGCCGCTCGCATAAGCTGTGGGTGGTCACCCACAGCTATGCGAGCGGCCAGGAGGCCGCTCCTATTTGAGCTAGGACGACCCTAATTCAGAGCGAGCGCTCTTGTCAGAGCGTCCGGCTCTGAATCAGGCCCACAGTGCTGGAGATGTGTAGCTATGTCACACGGGTTGGGTATGAAATACCGGCAGTCGGGATGCCTGCTGTCAAAATGCCGAAAGCGGCAACCCAAAGCTCGGTATCCCGACAGGGGTCGGGTAAGTATAATAACCCTCCCTTCTTGCACCCTAAACCTAACCATCCCCACTTAGTGCCTGACCCTAACCCCCCCCCCCCAAAGCCTAACACCCCTGTGGTACCTAGCCCTAAATCCCCTCACTTGCGGCTAACAGCTAAGACACCCCAGTGTACCTATGTGCCGGATAACGGCTGTTGAGATTCCGGCTTCGGGATAGACTGGCATACTAACTACATCCCGTGTCACTCAGTGGGAGTTGTATAGCTTTGTCACACAGTTCTGGGTTCTGTAACTTTAACATACAGTGATGATGTGTGTAGTTATGTAACAGTGGTGGGGTGTCTATCTGTGTGTCACAGTGCTGGAGAGATGTGTAGTTGTGTCACACAGTGTTGGGTTGTGTAGTTGTGTCACACAGTGCTGGGTTGTGTAGCTGTGTCACAGTGCTGGGTTGTGTAGCTGTGTCACACAGTGTTGGGTTGTGTAGCTGTGTCACACAGTGTTGGGTTGTGTAGCTGTGTCACAGTGCTGGAAAAGCGTATCTGTCACACAGTGCTTGGTTGTGAAGCTTTGTCACACAGTGATGTGTGTAGTTATGTAACACAGTGCTGGAGATGTGTAGTTGTGTCATACAGTGCTGGAGATGTGTAGTTGTGTCACACAGTGCTGTACATGTACAGCACTGTGTGACAGAACTACACATGTGTAGTTGTGTCACACAGTGCTGTACATGTGTAGTTGTGTCACACAGTGCTGTACATGTGTAGTTGTGTCACACAGTGCTGGAGATGTGTAGTTGTGTCACACAGTGCTGGAGATGTGTAGTTGTGTCACACAGTGCTGGAGATGTTTAGTTGTGTCACACAGTGCTGGAGATGTGTAGTTGTGTCACA
Source organism: Taudactylus pleione (assembly GCA_031769625.1). Taxonomy (NCBI): domain Eukaryota; kingdom Metazoa; phylum Chordata; class Amphibia; order Anura; family Myobatrachidae; genus Taudactylus; species Taudactylus pleione. Next base: position 4,983,963 of record JAUIMM010000391.1, on the reverse strand, counting down.
CAGTGCTGTGTTGTGAAGCTTTGTCACACAATGCTGTTGTGTGTAGTTATGTAACTGTGGGTCTATCTAAAGTGGACAGAGATAAAGTACCAGCCAACCAGCTCCTAACTGTCATTTTTCAAACAGTCTGTGACATGGCAGTTAGGAGCTGATTGGCTGGTACTTTATCTCCTTCCAAAGATTAGTAAATAGACCCCAAAGTGCTGAGGTGTGTAGCTGTGTATCACCGTGCTGGAAATGTGTAGTTGTGTTACACAGTGCCAGGCTGTGTAGATGTTTAATACAGTGCTGGAGATGTGTAGTTGTGTCACACAGTGCTGGAGATGTGTAGCTGTGTCACACAGTGCTGAGTTGTGTAGCTGTGTCACACAGTACTGGGTTGTGTAGCTGTGTCACAGTGCTGGAAATGCGTATCTCTGTCGCACAGTGCTGGGTTGTGAAGCTTTGTCACACAGTGATGTATGTAGTTATGTAACACAGTGGTGGGGTGTGTAGCTGTGTATCACAGTGCTGGAGATGTGTAGTTGTGTCACACAGTGCTGGAGATTTGTAGTTGTGTCACACAGTGCTGTAGATGTGTAGCTGTGTCACACAGTGCTGGAGATGTATAGTTGTGTCACACAGTGTTGGAGATGTGCAGTTGTGTCAAACAGTGCTGGAGATGTATAGTTGTGTCACAGTGCTGGGTTGTGTAACAGTGCTGGAGACGTGTAGCTGTGTCACACAGTGCTGGGGTTGTGTAGCTGTGTCACACAGTGCTGGAGATGTGTAGCTGTATCACACAGTGCTGGGGTTGTGTAGCTGTGTCACACAGTGCTGGGGTTGTGTAGCTGTGTCACACAGTGCTGGAGATGTGTAGCTGTGTCACACAGTGCTGGAGATGTGTAGCTGTATCACACAGTGCTGGGGTTGTGTAGCTGTGTCACACAGTGCTGGGGTTGTGTAGCTGTGTCACACAGTGCTGGAGATGTGTAGCTGTGTCACACAGTGCTGGAGATGTGTAGTTGTGCAACTGCTGGGGTGTGTAGCTGTGTCACACAGTGCTGGAGATGTGTAGCTGTGTCACACAGTGCTGGAGGTGTGTAGCTGTGTCACACAGTGCTGGAGATGTGTAGCTGTGTCACACAGTGCTGGAGATGTGTAGCTGTCACACAGAGCTGGGTTGTGTAGCTCTGTCACACAGTGTTGGAGATGTGTAGTTGTGTAACACTGCTGGGGTGTGTAGTTGTGTAACAGTGCTGGAGATGTGTGGCTGTGTCACACAGTGCTGGAGATGTGTAGCTGTGTCACACAGTGTTGGAGATGTGTAGTTGTGTAACAGTGCTGGAGATGTGTGGCTGTGTCACACAGTGCTGTGTCACACAGTGTTAGAGTTGTGTAGCTGTAACAGTGCTGTGTTGTGTAGCTGTGTCACACAGTGCTGGGTTGTGTATCTGTGTCACACAGTGTTAGAGATGTGTAGCTATGTCACACAGTGCTGGAAATGTGTAGCTATGTCACACAGTGCTGGAGATGTGTAGCTGTGTTACACAGTGCTGGAGATGTGTAGCTGTGTTACACAGTGCTGGAGATGTCTAGCTGTGTCACACAGTGGGAGGTTGTGTAGCTGCATCACACAGTGTTGGGTTGTGTAACTGTGTCACACAGTGCTGGGTTGTGTAGCTGTGTCACAGTGCTGGAAATGCGTATCTGTCACACAGTGCTTGGTTCTGAAGCTTTGTCACACAGTGATGTTGTGTGTAGTTATGTAACACAGTGCTGGAGATGTGTAGTTGTGTCATACAGTGCTGGAAATGCGTAGTTGTCACACAGTGCTGTACATGTGTAGTTGTGTCACACAGTGCTGGAGATGTGTAGTTGTGTCACCCAGTGCTGTGTTGTGAAGCTTTGTCACACAATGCTGTTGTGTGTAGTTATGTAACTGTGGGTCTATCTAAAGTGGACTGAGATAAAGTACCAGCCAACCAGCTCCTAACTGTCATTTTTCAAACACAGTCTGTGACATGGCAGTTAGGAGCTGATTGGCTGGTACTTTATCTCCATCCAAAGATTAGTAAATAGACCCCAAAGTGCTGAGGTGTGTAGCTGTGTATCACCGTGCTGGAAATGTGTAGTTGTGTTACACAGTGCTGGAGATGTATAGTTGTGTCACACAGTGCTGGAGATGTGTAGCTGTGTCACACAGTGGGAGGTTGTGTAGCTGTGTCACACAGTGCTGGAGATGTGTAGCTGTGTCACACAGTGCTGAGTTGTGTAGCTGTGTCACAGTGCTGGAAATGCGTATCTCTGTCGCACAGTGCTGGGTTGTGAAGCTTTGTCACACAGTGATGTATGTAGTTATGTAACACAGTGGTGGGGTGTGTAGCTGTGTATCACAGTGCTGAGTTGTGTAGCTGTGTCACACAGTACTGGGTTGTGTAGCTGTGTCACAGTGCTGGAAATGCGTATCTCTGTCGCACAGTGCTGGGTTGTGAAGCTTTGTCACACAGTGATGTATGTAGTTATGTAACACAGTGGTGGGGTGTGTAGCTGTGTATCACAGTGCTGGAGATGTGTAGTTGTGTCACACAGTGCTGGAGATTTGTAGTTGTGTCTCACAGTGCTGGGTTGTGTAGCTGTGTCACACAGTGCTGGAAATGCATATCTCTGTAGCACAGTGCTGGGATGTGAAGCTTTGTCACACAGTGCTGTTGTGTGTAGTTATGTAACACAGTGCTGGGGTGTGTAGCACAGTGCTGGAGTGTGTAGTTTTGTAACACAGTACTGGAGATATGTAGCTGTGTTACACAGTGGGGGTTGCATAGCTGTATCACACAGTGCTGAGTTGTGTAGCTGTATCACACAGTGCTGAGTTGTGTAGCTGTGTCACACAGTGCTGGGTTGTTTTACTGTATCACAGAGTGCTTGGTTGTGTAGCTATGTCACACAATGCTGCAGATGTGTAGCTGTTTAACACAATGCTGTTGTGTGTTGTTCTGTAACTGTGGGGTCTATGTACCAAACAACCAGCTCCTGTCATTTTTCAAATACAGTCTGTTACATGACAGTTACAAACTGATTGGCTGGTACTTTATCTCCATCCAAAGCTTAGTAAATAGAACCCACAGTGCTGGGGTTGTGTAGCTGTGTCACACAGTGCTGGAGATGTGTAGCTGTCACACAGTGCTGGAGAGGTGTAGTTGTGTCACACAGTGCTGCAGATGTGTAGCTGTGTCACACACTGCTGGAGATGTATAGTTGTATCACACAGTGTTGGAGATGTGTAGTTGTGTAACACAGGGCTGGGGTTGTGTAGCTGTATCACACAGTGTTGGAGATGTGTAGCTGTGTCACACAGTGTTGATGTGTAGTTGTGTCACACAGTGCTGGAGATGTGTAGTTGTGTCACAGTGCTGGGTTGTGTGACAGTGCTGGAGACGTGTAGCTGTGTCACACAGTGCTGGGGTTGTGTAGCTGTGTCACACAGTGCTGGGGTTGTGTAGCTGTGTCACACAGTGCTGGAGATGTGTAGCTGTGTCACACAGTGCTGGAGATGTGTAGCTGTGTCACACAGTGCTGGGTTGTGTAGCTGTGTCACACAGTGCTGGAGATGTGTAGTTGTGTAACACTGCTGGGGTGTGTAGCTGTGTCACACAGTGCTGGAGATGTGTAGCTGTGTCACACAGTGCTGGAGTTGTGTAGCTGTGTCACACAGTGTTGGAGATGTGTAGTTGTGTAACAGTGCTGGAGATGTGTGGCTGTGTCACACAGTGCTGTGTTGTGTGGCTGTGTCACACAGTGCTGTGTTGTGTGGCTGTGTCACACAGTGTTAGAGATGTGTAGTTGTGTAGCTGTAACAGTGCTGTGTTGTGTAGCTGTGTCACACAGTGCTGGGTCGTGTAGCTGTGTCACACAGTGCTGGGTCGTGTATCTGTGTCACACAGTGCCGGGTTGTGTAGCTGTGAGTGGCAGGTTGTACAACTGTGTCACCCCATGTGCTGTCATTGTGTTCTCCTGTCACTGTGTATTACACGTGTTTCCTCACATCCCTGTGATCCGGCTCTCGCCCCAGCCAATCACAGCACTGGGGTGTGCACAGACAACTGGGGCGACCAGTCAGCGCGGAGGGGTGTGTGACTGTCAGATTCGCTCTCACGTGGAGCTGGGAATGGCAGGGACTGGGACCTGATTGTGCCCAGCAGTCCCAGAGGCACACAGTGCTTGGGGGTCCTGGGGAGTGAAACACAGGGACAGAGCTGGGGAGTGAAACACAGGGACAGAGCTGGGGTCCTGGGGAGCGAAACACAGGGACAGAGCTGGGGTCCTGGGGAGTGAAACACAGGGACAGAGCTGGGGTCCTGGGGAGCGAAACACAGGGACAGAGCTGGGGAGTGAAACACAGGGACAGAGCTGGGGTCCTGGAGGTGAGAGTGTTAGTGGTTGGGAACCTATAGTCCCATCAGTACATTGAGCTGTATAGAATCAGTAACAGCTGGGCTGGTGTATAAGGGATGAGACACAGGCTGTAGGAAGTGTATATACAGTGGTCTCCTATACACAACAACACAACAGCCAAGGATCCCACCCGTGACAAGACTGCTCCCCGGACACAGTAAGTCACTCTGCCCTCTCGCAGCACTGTTCCTCGCAGGGTTAATCACAGCATCTGATAATTTGCTGCCAGTTATGTAAAGGCCCCCATACATCAGAGATCGATTGCAGCAATCGTGCAATTTGCAATCGATTGAGTATACAAATCTTTCCCTTTTTCAATCGATTGTTGCAATTCTGCAATCGATTGAAAAAGGGAAAGATTTTTATACACAATCGATTGCAAATTGCACGATTGCTGCAATCAATCTCTGATGTATGGGGGCTTTAAGATTAAGGACCCTCGTAGTCTGATTTATAATTATTACCGCTAATGTATTTTGTGTTGAAAAGAAAAAATTATATACTGTATATGTGTGTGTGTGTGTATATATATATATATATATATATATTTATTCCTCCTGCCGGCAGATATAGATTTTCTGCAGCGTATTTCATCTCGGCACCCATTGATTCTGTATTACATTTACCCCCCCCCCCCCCCTTCCATTATCTCCCAGCGCTGACAGCTCCCACTCTCTACATTTTCACCAAAATCAGTTTATCTTACAGCTGTAAATAAATTAATTTATATATGGCTTATGTCAGTAAGTAATTTTTCACCACAAAGATAAAAAAGTAAAATAACACTTTTTTGCCGTCACAACCGTTAGTTTACTGGGTCCTTAATGTGCTTAAATGTCATTATTTTCTTTGTGTGTTCTATTATCAGACTGGTTTCTCTGTACTGTATATATTGTCCTGTCATGCATGTAGCTGTCATCTGTAAAGGGACGGTCCCAGGTTTTAAAAGTCGTCCTTAGAAAAATCCGTATTTACCGACCTCAAACATAAGCGCAGTATTATTCGCCTTGGTCCTGTTGTTAGACGTTGTTCTCTTTTTCTAGCAATATTATAGTGACGTTTACTAAAGAGGCAGATTTCAGGTGCAGAAAAGTACATTGCAGTTACATTCAGGTAAATAGTCTCATGATGGGGGTTGTAGTGTTTGCAGTACCGTGGGCGCTGTGCCTGGCGATGCGTCTTCCCCAGCAGCAAAGAGCCCCTGGATATTATTTTCATATATTGGTGTCTGTGTACATGCACCGCTAACCCTCATATTAAATAAATCCGCCGTCAACCGTTCAGTCGGATACGCTCTAAAGTTGGAGATTCCCGCGTCTGCAGTTAAAAAAATGTTGGACAGTGTGGTCAGACTGTGACCGCTGCTGACCGGCAAGAATATAGTTTATGGGATGGCACGGGAACTGTAGGAGAACGGGCATCTGGGGCCCAGCCTCATTCGCAATGCCGCGTTCACCAGCCAATCCGATCTGAGCGCCAGAGAACAGATAAGGTGGTAAATACACTCTCCCTAAAGTACCTGACACATGATAGCTGTTGATAATATTTTTATATACACCATGGGGGAGGGGGTTTCAAGATTCCTTTTTTGCCATGTTAGACAGTAGGGCCTGTTCTTCCATTGCAGCATGGGCCTGGGTGTAAATTGCTGAGCCCCTTTCCTTTTCGATGTCAACGCCTTCCCCCTTCTCTTACCCCCTCCTCGCTACACTCCCAATTATTAGTATTCATCAGTCTCCGGCAATCTCCCATCCCCTCTCTCCTGTAATATGACATCTCCCCCCCTCCCACCCCTCACATTATGTCACCCTGGCTCCTGTTATATAACAAATTATTGTCTCTCGGATAATGCACTACCCCCCACCCCGTCCTTGTGTGCATCCTCACACAGCTTCTCCATGTTCTTCTCCAATATTTCCGTAGACAACGTACTGTCAGGAATTTGATTTTAATCTCCGCACCCAGCTCTCTTCCAGCGGATTCTCCCAGATGCAGTCTTACAGCCCACTGGCAGCCGAAAATCTTCCCACAGTGCCCAAGCCTTAAATGTACTGGCGTTGGCGTCTACTGCACCGGTCTGTTCTGTACGCCGCTTCCAGCTTCCTTTGTCGCGGTCAAGCCAAGTTGGTGGCATCAAAGATAACGGTCGCCACCTTCAATGGCCTTTTTCGGATGCAAATATAGCTCTTGTGGGGGGGCGTAAGCCCGTTGACCGCTACGGCACTTCCCAGCGCAGTGCTGATAATTCGCGTCGGAGGGCAATACAATGCTGCAGGCCAAAATAACTGGTGCCCGTGGTATTGAGAAACCCCCCCCAAAGTGCGGTGACCCCCATCAGCGAGGGGTCCGCTGTTCAGCTACAGCGGGGTTTGCACAAAGAAGAATAAAAAAACGCCATTAACCCGGAGCTAATATTTTTTTTCTTGTATAAGAAATAGGAGCGAGGGGGTGATTCTTCCTCCTGATCCGTGGATGGGACCACCCATTGCCCACGTTCTTGGCTTCAGGCATCTCCATCTCTGCGGCAACCACAAACTTTATTATATCGTGAAATGCTGTTTATTTCACAACTATCGCTTTCTCTCTCCCCTTCCAGACTTACCCCCCCCTCACCCTGTCGATTCATACTACCCATCTTCTGACCTGTTGAGTGACGGGCCTAAATTGTATGACGCGTGGAATACCAGCGCGCGTCACATACCCCCAATGCATGTCTAGGCCGTGTTTTACTGTGTGTGTGTGTGTGTGTGAGATTGCGGTGTTATCGGCTGCCCCAATAACCCAGCTCCTCCTGGGGGCAGGGAGAGGATGCAGCAAGCAGGAGAGAGAGAGGTATGCAGGAGCCTAGCGTAGGCTCGTGTCTCTGAGCGTGCACTTCCACCTCCAGCGTTCAAAGCAACCAATCAGAGGATGGCGCCCGCCCCCAGGTGATCTAGTCTAAGGTCACACGCAGTGACGTCTGCATGAGTTTAATATATCTCTCTCTTTTGTTATGATGTTATTGCTGCCTTCATTTTTGTGTCACAAACCCCCCCATGGATCACGCTGCTGAATTGGAGTCGCCACTCCTGTGTTTGTGCCGCAAGAGCGTGTTACACAAAAGGGCGCAAAACATGGGGCCCGGAAAACGTCGCTGGGCCCTGAGAAAATGAATACCGGCGCAATTATTACAGGCCGGTGATAATATCGTGCTGTGCTCTGTCCTGCTCTACGTAACCTAAGGGATTTGTTGCAGCTCCAGGCCCTTGTTACAGAATAGGCCCTTTAGCTCCTGTCTGGTAATAACAGAACTTTTTGAAATGTTTAAATTCTTGCAAAAAAAAAAAAAATTAATTTAGTTTTTTTTAAAAGACTTGATGTGTTACACAAGGAGCGTATGCACAAAGGCGCTATTGCGATTGCGTGGTGACTGGGAGGTGGCTAGCAGTGCACGCTCAAGCGGTCCGTTCAGTGGGCGCGTTACGGGAGTTTCGCGGTCGTGTCAATGCAAGCGGCTGCACTCACAGGCGCGCACAGCATAAGGAGGCCGTGATCAGACAGAGAGACTGCCGCTGCCGCAGGGGCTGGTGCAAATTTCCATGGCGCGACCGATGGCGGCGTCTAAGGATGCACCGATCGGTATTACAGCGTGCTCAGCAACTAAATGTGGGCGTCTCAGTCCTTGCATATTTGGCCGCATGGAAGTACGCGAGGGGAGGAGTTTGTAGCATTTGCATAAAGTCGCAGGCGGGCGACCGCCAAAAGACGCAGCTGCGTGAGCTTTTACGTGCAACTCTGAACCCTGCCCATAGTGTTGTAAGGGCCATGTTCTGTGTTTTTGCTGGATTTTTTGCTTTTTTTTTTATGCAGAGCTTTATCTGAACGCTGTGATCTATGGTGGGGCCAGGGTGCTAAGTGTGCGCCTCCTAGCTGCACTCACTCATAACCCTACACAAGGCCTTGAGTGTAGTGTGCCGACACGGCGTAGACCTCCGCCACAATCAGGATGCCCGCCGACTCGTTACGCCACGAGAGCTGTAGAGGACGCTGGGCCTCGGCGTGGGGCAGGATTCCCAGCAGTTAGGCGTTTGAGTTGCTCTTTCCGCAACATGTTTTCCACGTGGCGGGTGTTATTACACAGTGTAGGGATAGACCTTGGAACTTTATAAATAGCCAAACAGTGATGGGAGGAGACCATAATATTGGACATTAGCCAGTTTTTTTTCCGGTAACAGAGCGTGGCCTTGTTTGGGAAGACGTGTAGCGTAAAGGCTTGGTTGTTGCTCATACCCAAGTCCTGGGTATATGTCCAGGGGCTTGGTACCTGTGACTGGCACATAGGGAGGCTTGCTACCAGGACTGCTTGCTTATACACCTGTATTACATAACCACCCAGCACCGACACATGGATATGAAGCCAGCTTGTGCAAATGGCTTTTGCTGTGATGCTTGTAGCTGATAGAGAGTCCTGACATTATCCCCTCTCTCACTGTCCCGCACACTTTTACATAATGTCACTTTATATAAGCCACTGTCGCTACACTGTGCGCTGTGCCCCCCTCCCTGGCATGCCTTTATGTAAGGCCTGGTGGTAACCTGATAGCGAGCAGCTCATTAGCTTCAGTGTGTGGGTGCTTACATCACCTATGGGGATACCCCCAGCTCTCCTCCACCTGCTGCTGCCTCCAGGTCCTCTCCCTCTTCTCTCTCTGCCTGTCTCTCCCTCCCTCCTGTGTTTGCTTTCCCTAGAACACGCTGTCCCTGGCACAGTGGCACACTCCCTCTGTCTGTCTGTCTCTTTCTCTGGGTGTGCCTCTGTCTGGTGTGAGCTGCAGTACTGTAGTTGCCAGGAGAAGGCTTAAAGCTGCAATGCTCCCTATTTTCTCCTGGCAGGAGAAGGGTTAAAGATGCAATGCTCCCTATATCCTCCTGGCAGGAGTAGGGTTAAAGGTGCAATGCTCCCTATATCCTCCTAGCAGGAGTAGGGTTAAAGGTGCAATGCTCCCTATATCCTCCTGGCAGGAGAAGGGTTAAAGGTGCAATGCTCCCTATATCCTCCTGGCAGGAGTAAGGGTTAAAGGTGCAATGCTCCCTATTTCCTCCTGGCAGGAGAAGAGTTAAAGGTGCAATGCTCCCTATATCCTCCTGGCAGGAGTAGGGTTAAAGGTGCAGTGCTCCCTATATCCTCCTAGCAGGAGTAGGGTTAAAGGTGCAATGCTCCCTATATCCACCTGGCAGGAGAAGGGTTAAAGGTGCAATGCTCCCTATATCCTCCTGGCAGGAGTAGGGTTAAAGGTGCAATGCTCCCTATTTCCTCCTGGCAGGAGTAGGGTTAAAGGTGCAATGCTCCCTATATCCTCCTGGCAGGAGAAGGCTTAAAGCTGCAATGCTCCCTATTTTCTCCTGGCAGGAGAAGGGTTAAAGATGCAATGCTCCCTATATCCTCCTGGCAGGAGTAAGGGTTAAAGGTGCAATGCTCCCTATATCCTCCTGGCAGGAGAAGGGTTAAAGGTGCAATGCTCCCTATATCCTCCTGGCACGAGAAGGGTTAAAGGTGCAGTGCTCCCTATTTCCTCCTGGCAGGAGTAGGGTTAAAGGTGCAATGCTCCCTATTTCCTCCTGGCAGGAGAAGGGTTAAAGGTGCAATGCTCCCTATATCCTCCTGGCAGGAGTAGGGTTAAAGGTGCAATGCTCCCTATATCCTCCTGGCAGGAGAAGGGTTAAAGGTGCAATGCTCCCTATATCCTCCTGGCAGGAGTAAGGGTTAAAGGTGCAATGCTCCCTATTTCCTCCTGGCAGCAGAAGAGTTAAAGGTGCAATGCTCCCTATATCCTCCTGGCAGGAGTAGGGTTAAAGGTGCAGTGCTCCCTATATCCTCCTAGCAGGAGTAGGGTTAAAGGTGCAATGCTCCCTATATCCACCTGGCAGGAGAAGGGTTAAAGGTGCAATGCTCCCTATATCCTCCTGGCAGGAGTAGGGTTAAAGGTGCAATGCTCCCTATTTCCTCCTGGCAGGAGTAGGGTTAAAGGTGCAATGCTCCCTATATCCTCCTGGCAGGAGAAGGCTTAAAGCTGCAATGCTCCCTATTTTCTCCTGGCAGGAGAAGGGTTAAAGGTGCAATGCTCCCTATATCCTCCTGGCAGGAGTAAGGGTTAAAGGTGCAATGCTCCCTATATCCTCCTGGCAGGAGTAGGGTTAAAGGTGCAATGCTCCCCATTTCCTCCTGGCAGGAGTAGGGTTAAAGGTGCAATGCTCCCTATATCCTCCTGGCAGGAGAAGGCTTAAAGCTGCAATGCTCCCTATTTTCTCCTGGCAGGAGAAGGGTTAAAGGTGCAATGCTCCCTATATCCTCCTGGCAGGAGTAAGGGTTAAAGGTGCAATGCTCCCTATATCCTCCTGGCAGGAGTAGGGTTAAAGGTGCAATGCTCCCCATTTCCTCCTGGCAGGAGTAGGGTTAAAGGTGCAATGCTCCCTATATCCTCCTGGCAGGAGAAGGCTTAAAGCTGCAATGCTCCCTATTTTCTCCTGGCAGGAGAAGGGTTAAAGGTGCAATGCTCCCTATTTCCTCCTGGCAGGAGAAGGGTTAAATCAGCGACTCTCTGGCTGCTCTGAAGCTGGGGAAAAGGGCTGTTTTGGTGCAATGCTCTGCATGCAGGTGCTGCCAGTTGGGCTTTTTTTTTCTCTATAAGGTGAAAAAAAAGGAGCAATGCTCTGCACCCTTATAATGGTGGGTCTAAAGGGAGCGATGCTCTGCAGCCTTTTGGCTATTTGGTTACTTTTGCAGGTGCACGGGTGGCTGTGGATGTGCAAACGCCCCCCGCCCCCACTCCACCCCCCCCATAAAAAAAGTGGGACAATTGTCCGGATGGAGGCTGCACAGGGGCCTAGCCGCGCAAACAATGTGTGCGGGTCCGGGCACCTGTTAGAGCGGATCCCCTGCGGGGCCGGCGTCAGGCTGGTGCCGGTGCTGCTCCTGCTCTCCCCAGCAGGGGAAGGGTTAATCTGTGGCAGGAACATGCTCCCTATTTGCATGTTACGCAGGAGCTGCTCTCCGATTGGCCCGTCGCCGCTTCCAATCAGGGAGGGGGGGGCAGCAGCACTGCGATCCACGTGCGGGCTGATTACCTGACAGGGCGGGGCGGTGACACCGCGGGGCAGGCGGCCAATGGGAGCGCGGGGTGGGCGGGGCTGTGAGGAGAACAGCTGGGAGCTGAGGTGCTGGTGAGCGATAGACTGAGAGAGACCTGACAGAGGGGAGAGGCGAGAGACACAGCGGAGGATGAGACAGACAAGGTGAGGGGCGCAGTGTGACTGCATCATGTCAGAGACTGCTGCTGGGGAAGGAGAGGGGCCCAACCTGCAGCCCCTGACTGGGAGAGACCGCTCTGCTCCCAGGACCTGCACGGGAGAAATGCATGGACCGGCAGGGGAATACCATAGGAGAGGGCTGCAGCCTATGGGCCCCCGAGGTGGTGAGGTCGTGATTGGGGCCACCTGTGGTGTGTGGAAGAGGAGCATTGGGTGCAGGGCGAGGGCCAAACACATACAGCCCAAGAAACTCAGGAATTGTGAGAGAGAGAGGGCGAGTAGTGTGTGAGAGAGGGGCTGGGAGAGAGAGAGGGCGAGTAGTGTGTGTGAGAGGGGCTGGGAGAGAGAGAGAGAGGGCGAGTTGTGAGAGAGGGGATGGGAGAGAGAGAGGGCGAGTTGTGAGAGAGGGGCTGGGAAAGAGGGCGAGTTGTGAGAGAGAGGGGCCGGGAGAGAGAGAGAGGGCGAGTAGTGTGTGTGAGAGGGGCTGGGAGAGAGAGAGAGAGGGCGAGTTGTGAGAGAGGGGATGGGAGAGAGAGAGGGCGAGTTGTGAGAGAGGGGCTGGGAAAGAGGGCGAGTTGTGAGAGAGAGGGGCCGGGAGAGAGAGAGAGGGCGAGTAGTGTGTGTGAGAGGGGCTGGGAGAGAGAGAGAGAGGGCGAGTTGTGAGAGAGGGGATGGGAGAGAGAGAGGGCGAGTTGTGAGAGAGGGGCTGGGAAAGAGGGCGAGTTGTGAGAGAGAGGGGCCGGGAGAGAGAGAGAGGGCGAGTAGTGTGTGTGAGAGGGGCTGGGAGAGAGAGAGAGAGGGCGAGTTGTGAGAGAGGGGATGGGAGAGAGAGAGGGCGAGTTGTGAGAGAGAGAGGGCGAGTTGTGAGAGAGGGGCTGGGAAAGAGGGCGAGTTGTGAGAGAGAGGGGCCGGGAGAGAGAGAGAGGGCGAGTAGTGTGTGTGAGAGGGGCTGGGAGAGAGAGAGAGAGGGCGAGTTGTGAGAGAGGGGATGGGAGAGAGAGAGGGCGAGTTGTGAGAGAGGGGATGGGAGAGAAAGAGAGAGGGCGAGTTGTGAGAGATGGGCTGGGAGAGAGAGAGGGCGAGTTGTGAGAGAGGGGCTGGGAAAGAGGGCGAGTTGTGAGAGAGAGAGGGCGAGTAGTGTGTGTGAGAGGGGCTGGGAGAGAGAGAGAGAGAGGGCGAGTTGTGAGAGAGGGGATGGGAGAGAGAGAGGGCGAGTTGTGAGAGAGGGGCTGGGAAAGAGGGCGAGTTGTGAGAGAGAGGGGCCGGGAGAGAGAGAGAGGGCGAGTAGTGTGTGAGAGAGGGGCTGGGAGAGAGAGAGAGAGAGGGGATGGGAGAGAGAGAGGGCGAGTTGTGAGAGAGGGGATGGGAGAGAGAGAGGGCGAGTTGTGAGAGAGGGGCTGTGAAAGAGGGCGAGTTGTGAGAGAGAGGGGCCGGGAGAGAGAGAGAGGGCGAGTAGTGTGTGTGAGAGGGGCTGGGAGAGAGAGAGAGAGGGCGAGTTGTGAGAGAGGGGATGGGAGAGAGAGAGGGCGAGTTGTGAGAGAGGGGATGGGAGAGAGAGAGGGCGAGTTGTGAGAGAGGGGCTGGGAAAGAGGGCGAGTTGTGAGAGAGAGGGGCCGGGAGAGAGAGAGAGGGCGAGTAGTGTGTGTGAGAGAGGGGCTGGGAGAGAGAGAGGGCGAGTTGTGTGAGATTTGCTGAGAGAGAGAGAGAGGGCGAGTAGTGAGAGATGGGCTGGGAAAGTGAGTGAGAGAGGGCGAGTTGTGAGAGAGGGGCTGGGAGAGAGGGTGAGTTGTATAAGAGAGTGCGGGTTGTGAGAGATGGGATGGGAGAGAGAGAGGGCGAGTTGTGAGAGAGGGGATGGGAGAGAGAGAGAGAGGGCGAGTTGTGAGAGAGGGGATGGGAGAGAGAGAGGGCGAGTTGTGAGAGAGGGGCTGGGAAAGAGGGCGAGTTGTGAGAGAGAGGGGCCGGGAGAGAGAGAGAGGGCGAGTTGTGAGAGAGAGGGGTTGGGAGAGTGAGCGAGAGAGGGCGTGTTGTGAGAGGGTGGTTGGGAGAGTGAGCGAGAGAGGGCGAGTTGTGAGAGAGGGGATGGGAGAGAGGGCAAGTTGTGAGGGGCTGGGAGAGAGAGAGGGCGAGTTGTGTGTGAGAGATGGGCTGGGAGAGAGGGTGAGTTGTGAGAGATGGGCTGGGAGAGAGAGAGAGGGCGAGTTGTGAGAGATGGGCTGGGAGAGTGAGCAAGAGAAGGCGAGTTGTGTGTGAGGGGATGGGAGAGAGAGAGAGGGAGAGGGCGAGTTGTGTGAGATTTGCTGAGAGAGAGAGAGAGGGCGAGTAGTGAGAGATGGGCTGGGAAAGTGAGTGAGAGAGAGCGAGTTGTGAGAGAGGGGCTGGGAGAGAGGGTGAGTTGTAGAAGAGAGTGCGGGTTGTGAGAGATGGGATGGGAGAGAGAGAGGGCGAGTTGTGAGAGAGGGGATGGGAGAGAGAGAGAGAGGGCGAGTTGTGAGAGATGGGCTGGGAGAGAGAGAGGGCGAGTTGTGAGAGAGGGGCTGGGAAAGAAGGCGAGTTGTGAGAGAGAGGGGCCGGGAGAGAGAGAGAGGGCGTGTTGGGAGAGTGAGCGAGAGAGGGCGAGTTGTGAGAGAGGGGATGGGAGAGAGGGCAAGTTGTGAGGGGCTGGGAGAGAGAGAGGGCGAGTTGTGTGTGAGAGATGGGCTGGGAGAGAGGGTGAGTTGTGAGAGATGGGCTGGGAGAGAGAGAGAGAGAGAGAGAGGGCGAGTTGTGAGAGATGGGCTGGGAGAAAGAGGGCGAGTTGTGAGGTGATGGGAGAGAAAGAGGGCGAGGTGAGAGAGAGACTGGCTGGGAGAGAGAGAGAGGGCGAGTTGTGAGAGAGACAGGCTGGAGGAGAGCGAGAGGGCTAGATGTTTGAGATAGGCTGGGAAAGAGAGAGAGAGGCGAGTTGCGAGAGAGGTGGGCTTACCCCTGAGCTGTACAGAGGGGGATATCTGTGCATAGGTATCTCAGGGACTGTCTCCCCTCCCGTAGGCTAATGCAGAGCATCCTGCACTGTGTATTGTATAGTCACAGGACAGTACTGTGCATCCTATAGGTTGATGGAGACTGAGAACTGTACATCCCAGGCTAGAAGAGACAGTGGTGCACGCTATTGGGAGGGAGGTGGGTGCCCCATGAGTCGACAGCGAGAGGGAGCAGGCACTCTGAGAGAGAGGCACCTGGAGCTAATCATGAGAGACAGAGCTCATCATCGATTGCCTACAAATGCACTCCTAGCTGAAGTCCCATTAAAGCAAAGGAAAAGAACCGAACTCTGCTACCTGTGAGTTGGTGCAAATTGCATAGTGAAAATCTGTCATTTTAGAACTGTGTCTCTGCAAAGTGTAATGTAGACTTTACACCACCTTCAGCACTAGGCCCTACTAGCCCCAGATCCCCCTGCTCCTCCTATTGGCTGGTGTTCCACCAACAACACCGTCCTGCATCTCAAACCAATTCACTTCGGCGGAAGCCAAGATGCCTGACATCACCAAGGAGCATTTTGTTGTGCGGTTTTGTGTTTGGTTTATGGGATACACAATACTTTATCTCATCTACAGAGTGAGAACTACTTCCCATAAACTAACAGATAAATTACTGTGCATCATATAGGCTGATGGATGGAGAGAGATTACTGTGCATCTGATCGGGGGATGGATGGAGAGAGATTACTGTGCATCTGATCGGGGGATGGATGGAGAGAGATTGCTGTGCATCTGATCGGGGGGATGGATGGAGAGAGATTACTGTGCATCTGATCGGGGGATGGATGGAGAGAGATTACTGTGCATCTGATCGGGGGATGCATGGAGAGAGATTACTGTGCATCTGATCAGGGGATGCATGGAGAGAGATTACTGTGCATCTGATCGGGGGGATGGATGGAGAGAGATTACTGTGCATCTGATCGGGGGATGGATGGAGAGAGATTACTGTGCATCTGATCGGGGGATGGATGGAGAGAGATTACTGTGCATCTGATCGGGGGATGGATGGAGAGAGATTACTGTGCATCTGATCGGGGGATGCATGGAGAGAGATTACTGTGCATCTGATCGGGGGATGGATGGAGAGAGATTACTGTGCATCTGATCGGGGGATGCATGGAGAGAGATTACTGTGCATCTGATCGGGGGATGCATGGAGAGAGATTACTGTGCATCTGATCGGGGGATGCATGGAGAGAGATTACTGTGCATCTGATCGGGGGGATGGATGGAGAGAGATTACTGTGCATCTGATCGGGGGGATGGATGGAGAGAGATTACTGTGCATCTGATCGGGGGATGGATGGAGAGAGATTACTGTGCATCTGATCGGGGGATGGATGGAGAGAGATTACTGTGCATCTGATCGGGGGATGGATGGAGAGAGATTACTGTGCATCTGATCGGGGGATGGATGGAGAGAGATTACTGTGCATCTGATCGGGGGATGGATGGAGAGAGATTACTGTGCATCTGATCGGGGGATGGATGGAGAGAGATTACTGTGCATCTGATCGGGGGGATGGATGGAGAGAGATTACTGTGCATCTGATCGGGGGATGGATGGAGAGAGATTACTGTGCATCTGATCGGGGGATGCATGGAGAGAGATTACTGTGCATCTGATCGGGGGGATGGATGGAGAGAGATTACTGTGCATCTGATCGGGAGATGGATGGAGAGAGATTACTGTGCATCTGATCGGGGGATGGATGGAGAGAGATTACTGTGCATCTGATCGGGGGATGCATGGAGAGAGATTACTGTGCATCTGATCGGGGGATGGATGGAGAGAGATTACTGTGCATCTGATCGGGGGATGGATGGAGAGAGATTACTGTGCATCTGATCGGGGGATGGATGGAGAGAGATTACTGTGCATCTGATCGGGGGATGCATGGAGAGAGATTACTGTGCATCTGATCGGGGGGATGGATGGAGAGAGATTACTGTGCATCTGATCGGGGGATGGATGGAGAGAGGTTACTGTGCATCTGATCGGGGGATGCATGGAGAGAGATTACTGTGCATCTGATCGGGGGATGCATGGAGAGAGATTACTGTGCATCTGATCGGGGGATGCATGGAAAGAGATTACTGTGCATCTGATCGGGGGATGGATGGAGAGAGATTACTGTGCATCTGATCGGGGGATGGATGGAGAGAGATTACTGTGCATCTGATCGGGGGATGGATGGAGAGAGATTACTGTGCATCTAATCGGGGGATGGATGGAGAGAGATTACTGTGCATCTGATCGGGGGATGGATGGAGAGTGATTACTGTGTGTCCTATAGGCTGATGGATGGAGAGAGATTACTGTGCATCTGATCGGGGGATGCATGGAGAGAGATTACTGTGCATCTGATCGGGGGATGGATGGAGAGAGATTACTGTGCATCTGATCGGGGGATGGATGGAGAGAGATTACTGTGCATCTGATCGGGGGATGGATGGAGAGAGATTACTGTGCATCTGATCGGGGGATGGATGGAGAGAGATTACTGTGCATCTGATCGGGGGATGGATGGAGAGTGATTACTGTGTGTCCTATAGGCTGATGGATGGAGAGAGATTACTGTGCGTCCTATAGGCTGATGGATGGAGAGAGATTACTGTGCGTCCTATAGGCTGATGGATGGAGAGAGATTACTGTGCGTCCTATAGGCTGATGGATGGAGAGAGATTACTGTGCGTCCTATAGGCTGATGGATGGAGAGAGATTACTGTGCGTCCTATAGGCTGATGGATGGAGAGAGATTACTGTGCGTCCTATAGGCTGATGGATGGAGAGAGATTACTGTGTGTCCTATAGGCTGATGGATGGAGAGAGATTACTGTGCGTCCTATGGGTTGATGGAGAGAGATTACTGTGCGTCCTATAGGCTGATGGATGGAGAGAGATTACTGTGCGTCCTATAGGCTGATGGATGGAGAGAGATTACTGTGCGTCCTATAGGCTGATGGAGAGAGATTACTGCGCTTCCTATAGGCTGATGGAGAGTGTGCGCTACCTGTGCATTTTATAGTTTGTTCTCTCCTGGTATTTGTATTACGGTGGCTGCAACTTGTAGACTGAATTCAATAACCACATTTCACACACCTGTTACTGTATTATTTACCGCCGCAGTGGTGGAAGAGCATTGAAGGGCTGCACACGGTCCATGATGTCATGTTATAGATCAGCAGAAATATCTATGATTGACTGATGGGATGCTATTGGTGTCTGCCTGGCTGCAAGAGGATGATGGGATGCTATTGGTGACTGGCTGGCTGATGGGATGCTATTGGTGACTGGCTGGCTGATGGCATGCTATTGGTGACTGGCTGGCTGATGGCATGCTATTGGTGATGACTGGCTGGCTGATGGCATGCTATTGGTGATGACTGGCTGGCTGATGGCATGCTATTGGTGATGGCTGGCTGATGGCATGCTATTGGTGACTGGCTAGCTGATGGGATGCTATTGGTGACTGGCTAGCTGATGGGATGCTATTGGTGACTGGCTGGCTGATGGGATGCTATTGGTGACTGGCTGGCTGATGGGATGCTATTGGTGACTGGCTGGCTGATGGCATGCTATTGGTGACTGGCTGGCTGATGGCATGCTATTGGTGATGGCTGGCTGATGGGATGCTATTGGTGATGACTGGCTGGCTGATGGGATGCTATTGGTGATGACTGGCTGGCTGATGGCATGCTATTGGTGATGACTGGCTGGCTGATGGGATGCTATTGGTGATGACTGGCTGGCTGATGGGATGCTATTGGTGACTTGCTGGCTGATGGGATGCTATTGGTGACTGGCTGGCTGATGGCATGCTATTGGTGACTGGCTGGCTGATGGCATGCTATTGGTGATGACTGGCTGGCTGATGGCATGCTATTGGTGATGACTGGCTGGCTGATGGCATGCTATTGGTGATGGCTGGCTGATGGCATGCTATTGGTGACTGGCTGGCTGATGGGATGCTATTGGTGATGACTGGCTGATGGGATGCTATTGGTGATGACTGGCTGATGGGTTGCTATTGGTGATGACTGGCTGATGGGTTGCTATTGGTGATGACTGGCTGATGGGTTGCTATTGGTGATGACTGGCTGATGGGATGCTATTGGTGATGACTGGCTGATGGGATGCTATTGGTGATGACTGGCTGGCTGATGGGATGCTATTGGTGATGACTGGCTGGCTGATGGGATGCTATTGGTGATGACTGGCTGGCTGATGGCATGCTATTGGTGATGACTGGCTGATGGGTTGCTATTGGTGATGACTGGCTGATGGGATGCTATTGGTGATGACTGGCTGATGGGATGCTATTGGTGATGACTGGCTGATGGGATGCTATTGGTGATGACTGGCTGATGGGATGCTATTGGTGATGACTGGCTGGCTGATGGCATGCTATTGGTGATGACTGGCTGGCTGATGGGATGCTATTGGTGATGACTGGCTGGCTGATGGGATGCTATTGGTGATGACTGGCTGATGGGATGCTATTGGTGATGGCTGGCTGATGGGATGCTATTGGTAATGACTGGCTGGCTGATGGGATGCTATTGGTAATGACTGGCTGGCTGATGGGATGCTATTGGTAATGACTGACTGGCTGATGGGATGCTATTGGTGACTGGCTGGCTGATGGGATGCTATTGGTGACTGGCTGGCTGATGGGATGCTATTGGTGATGACTGGCTGGCTGATGGGATGCTATTGGTGATGACTGGCTGATGGGATGCTATTGGTGATGACTGGCTGGCTGATGGGATGCTATTGGTGATGACTGGCTGGCTGATGGGATGCTATTGGTGATGACTGGCTGATGGGATGCTATTGGTGATGACTGGCTGGCTGATGGGATGCTATTGGTGATGACTGGCTGGCTGATGGGATGCTATTGGTGATGACTGACTGGCTGATGGGATGCTATTGGTGATGACTGGCTGATGGGTTGCTATTGGTGATGACTGGCTGGCTGGTGAGTGGCTGTTGGAGACTGTTAAATGTTTGTACCAATGTGAAATGAGATAATTGCACCCACAGTAGATGAAAGCAGTACTCTCCTTCCCCACAAGTAAAGAGAACTCTGTCCCTCATGATTAGTACGTGCACGAATGTGTTATTGCTATCATTAAACTGGTTTATCTGGTCCTGTTGGGAACACGAGGAGATGCTCAGAATGAGGACGTGGCCATTCCCTGTCCCAGCTCTGTGGGTTATTTACATTCACGGGACTATTAGTCGCACAGGTGCAATCTTGTACTACATTACCGGGACAGGCTACAGTAATTGTTGGATAAATATAGCGCTATAAAATGTGCACATGACTAATAATGTACATAC
The DNA here is from genome assembly GCA_031769625.1 of Taudactylus pleione. Classification (NCBI taxonomy): domain Eukaryota; kingdom Metazoa; phylum Chordata; class Amphibia; order Anura; family Myobatrachidae; genus Taudactylus; species Taudactylus pleione. Next base: position 4,963,869 of record JAUIMM010000391.1, on the reverse strand, counting down.
AGGTGAGGCTCCATTACAACTGGTGCTGACATCCTGTCCTTACAATGCTGACCTTATTCACGGCAGAGAGTAATGTGGGATTATTATTTATGTACTTTTTATGCTATTTAAAAAATATATATATATATTTTAAGTTCTTTTTATTTTGCTGAGGCAATTTGTTGCACAAACGTACAGTGCGCATCACTAGGACACCATGATAAGCCCACGGTAACGCAAGGTATTTTCCTAATGGTTACATCACGGCGTGTTCCTTATATTGCCAGCCATAGTTTACTTCTGGGTCTGGTCCATAAAGTGTAAGCCTGGGAGCAGGGCCCCCCCGTACCTCTCCGTCTGCCTGTCGTTGCCCGGTCTCTCTCCGTTACGCCGTTCCCAATTGTCAAGCGTTACGGAATGCGCTAATATTACATAAAGAGATGTAAATGGTGTATCCGTGTACGCACCCGCAATAATCCACTATAATCCGGGCAGGCTGGGAATCGCGACGTGGCTGCTCTAGAGAACAGGCAAAATGGCCAAGATCCAATCTGCATTCGATGCATAACATACGTATTTACGATGAAATATTATAGAACTTGAACCATCCCAGTCACTTCCTGTATGACCCTAAACCATCACCAGTTCATTAAAAAAAAACCAGTGTGGTTTATTTTTAGTTAAGAAGACTTTTTGGGGGTCTGTTGAGAGACCCCACTATGGGTGACCCATAACCTCTCTTTTCAGAGCAGCCGGACAGGTCGCGTAATGCCTCGGATTTCATGACCAGACCTGGAGGCAGCGTAGTGACTCTGCTTTTCCCCGCACACATGAAACGTGCTGGATACGTAAAACTGCGGCCTGGAAATGAACTCATGTTAATCAATGAAGTGGGGTTAAAAACACCGTGCAGCAGCAGGTCCATAAATCCCTACAGGTCCTAGGGTAAATGGGTTCAAACCGCCATGGGTTAATACCGTGCAATCATGGTTACTTGGAAGGTGGGGATCAAAACTTCGTAAGAAATATTTTGTTGTAGTTGATGTTTTACTGGTTACTTTAATTGTTTTGAAAAGCCCTTCCCTGTGCAAGCTGGGCCTGCATATCCATTGATCCAGCTCGGACTACGGTGTATTGGCAGCTTTTATGTTGCAGTGCTAAGCCAAGGGGGGGCAATGCCCTGCTAGGTTAAGCCCATGCGGTCCCATGTATCTGTTCTGCAAGAGGTAGTCAACAGGATAGATAAGAATTGTGTGTCGTCCTTTTTCGTGCTCCTTACGGACGTTGTCCCTTATTTGTAGTCACTATTTCTCTCTTTTTTTCCACGTTCCTCTCCTTTTTGACTCCAGGCCGTCTCCATTCTACAACTGTTCTCTGCTTCTTCACGCCACCGACTGGCCGAGATGGAGGGGATGAACGGGTCCTGCACGTCTCCGCCCCCTCTTGGGGAGAGGGCGAGGAGAACCCGGGCCGCCCGGGAGATGGAGGGGACCCAGCAGGACGAGACGGACACCAACAGCCACGGGTCCAGCGGCAACGAATCTAATGGGAATGAGTCGCGGCAGAGCCGGAGTTCGCACAGCAGCACGAGCGGCAACGGGAAGGATTCGGCCATGTTGGAAGCCACCGAGAGCAGCAAAAGGTGAGGCGGGGGGAGACCAGCCGAAGAGGAGAGCCTACGGGACGTGGTAAGAGCCCCAAAAATAATGTTTATGACGTTTTCTCCGTACCCGCAGCACAAACTCGAACAGTCCGTCCCCGCCCAGCAGTTCCATTGCTTATAGCCTCCTGAGTGGGAGTTCCGAGCAGGACAATCCTTCCACCAGTGGCTGCAGGTACGTCTATAATGATCTTATCTACAAGCCCTGTTCCATCTCTTCCTACAAAACACCTTTTGCGCCTCTCCCACTTGGACTTCACTTACAGCAGCCCCCTGTCTCTCTATCTGCCACCCCCCCCCCCCCTCACCGTGTTCTTTCCGCCCTCCCCCCCCTGTAGTAGTGAACAGTCAGCCCGAGAAAAAAATCAGAAAGAACTAATGAAGGCCCTAAAAGAGCTGAAAATACGTCTCCCATCCGAGAAGAGGGGGAAAGGCAATTCGGGGACGCTCGCCACCCTTCAGTACGCCCTCTCCTGCGTCAAACAAGTCCGAGGTGAGCAGACGGCTTGTGGTTATAGGTGCGAATGGGAGGACAGAAGCCTGTGGCTGATGTTTTGTGAGGCTTTCTAGCAGCTTACTGACATTGAGCTTACACTGAGCAGTGCTTTCATTTCATAGGCCCAGTTATCTCCCTCTGACTCATATATACTTTTATTATTATGTACTCTCAGCCAACCAGGAATACTACCAGCAATGGACCATCGATGAGTCCCAGCCGTGCAGCTTGGACATGTCCAGCTTTACCATCGACGAGGTGGAGAGCGTCACGTCGGAGTACACCCTGAAGAATCCCGTAAGTGACATCAATACTTACTCAGACCAGGCGCGTCTTGGCGGGTCGGAACTGAAACTTTTAAAGTGGCACTCGCATTCAGGGTAAAGCACACTGGGCATTACACTGAAGGTGAGCGCAGCTTTACGTTTTCAGATCCAAGCTGCCGCTTCGTAAGTCTAGCTTCTAGGGTCATTGCTGCTTATTAAATGACTGATAAATGATCTGGTGTCTACTGATAGTAAACTGAATTGTACAACAGCTACGTCTGTAACCAAAGCGTTTTTTTAGGACACCTTCTCCGTGGCGGTCTCTTTCATCACCGGCCGCATTGTGTACATCTCCGATCAGGCCTCTCTCATCCTTCATTGTAAAAGGGACGTATTTAAGGGGGCAACCTTTGCAGAGTTTCTGGCCCCACAAGATGTCAGTGTCTTCTATGGTTCTACAGCCCCTTATCATCTCCCGTCCTGGAGCAGCTGCACCTCTGGAGGTAAGATGGACAGAAGGAGCCATAACTCCCATTCAGAGTGACACAGACAGAAGGGAGCTATGAGCCTGTCCCTCCCCCTGCATGGTGACATAGACAGATGGGAGCTATGAGCCTGTCCCTCCCCCTGCAGGGTGACACAGACAGATGGGAGCTATGAGCCTGTCCCTCCCCCTGCAGGGTGACACAGACAGAAGGGAGCTATGAGTCTGTCCCTCCCCCTGCAGGGTGACACAGTGACACAGACAGAAGGGAGCTATAAGCCTGTCCCTCCCCCTGCAGGGTGACACAGACAGATGGGAGCTATGAGTCTGTCCCTCCCCCTGCAGGGTGACACAGTGACACAGACAGAAGGGAGCTATAAGCCTGTCCCTCCCCCTGCAGGGTGACACAGTGACACAGACAGAAGGGAGCTATGAGCCTGTTCTTCCCCCTGCATGGTGACATAGACAGATGGGAGCTATGAGCCTGTCCCTCCCCCTGCAGGGTGACACAGTGACACAGACAGAAGGGAGCTATGAGCCTGTTCTTCCCCCTGCATGGTGACATAGACAGATGGGAGCTATGAGCCTGTCCCTCCCCCTGCAGGGTGACACAGTGACATAGACAGAAGGGAGCTATGAGCCTGTCCCTCCCCCTGCAGGGTAACACAGTGACACGGACAGAAGGGAGCTATTAGCCTGTCCCTCCCCCTGCAGGGTGACACAGACAGATGGGAGCTATGACCGTGTCCCTCCCCCTGTAGGGTGACACAGACAGATGGGAGCTATGACCCTGTCCCTCCCCCTGTACGGTGACACAGACAGATGGGAGCTATGAGCCTATCCCTCCCCCTGCAGGGTGACACAGTGACACAGACAAAAGGGCGCTATGAGCCTGTCCCTCCCCCTGCAGGGTGACACAGTGACACAGACAGAAGGGAGCTATGAGCCTGTTCTTCCCCCTGCAGGGTGACACAGTGACATAGACAGAAGGGAGCTATGACCCTGTCCCTCCCCCTGCAGGGTGACACAGACAGATTGGAGCTATGACCCTGTCCCTCCCCCTGTAGGGTGACACAGACAGATGGGAGCTATGACCCTGTCCCTCCCCCTGTAGGGTGACACAGACAGATGGGAGCTATGACCCTGTCCCTCCCCCTGTAGGGTGACATAGACAGTTTGGAGCTATGAGCCTGTCCCTCCCCCTGCAGGGTGACACAGTGACATAGACAGAAGGGAGCTATGAGCCTGTCCCTCCCCCTGCAGGGTGACACAGACAGATTGGAGCTATGACCCTGTCCCTCCCCCTGTAGGGTGACACAGACAGATGGGAGCTATGACCCTGTCCCTCCCCCTGTAGGGTGACACAGACAGATGGGAGCTATGACCCTGTCCCTCCCCCTGTAGGGTGACATAGACAGTTTGGAGCTATGAGCCTGTCCCTCCCCCTGCAGGGTGACACAGTGACATAGACAGAAGGGAGCTATGAGCCTGTCCCTCCCCCTGCAGGGTGACACAGACAGATTGGAGCTATGACCCTGTCCCTCCCCCTGTAGGGTGACACAGACAGATGGGAGCTATGACCCTGTCCCTCCCCCTGTAGGGTGACACAGACAGATGGGAGCTATGACCCTGTCCCTCCCCCTGTAGGGTGACACAGACAGAAGGGAGCTATGAGCCTGTCCTTCCCCCTGCAGGGTGACACAGTGACACAGACAGAAGGGAGCTATGAGCCTGTCCCTCCACCTTACACTCTTATTTATTTTCCTACAGATACAGCATCAATGGACTACACTCAGGAGAAATCTGTATTCTGCCGGATCAGGTGGGTATTGTAAAGTAGGGGCAAGTAAAAAAATAAAGAGGTGTGCTGTCCCCTTTTTACATAGAAGACTGATTGAGCTATCACACTGTATATATACACACAAAGGGCTCGCAAAAAGCGAGCGCCCGCTCTGAATCGGGGCGGGCACTGTATTTTTTGTTTCGGTCTCCTGGCCGCTCGCATAGCTGTGGGTGACCATCCACAGCTATAGCGATAGGCCAGGATGATGATCGCGATGGTCAAGACCATCGCGACCATCGGGCTTGCGACAAGACCCTTGTGGTAGGGTCTTGTGGCCGCAAGCCCCAGAGAGCTTCTGGCTCTAATAGAGCCGGAAGCTCTCCCACTGACATCACTTGGGAACGCCTCCGTTTGTGAAACCACCCCCCGGCCACGCCTACCAAACGGCGAACTGTCAATTGCCATCGACAGCTCGCCGCCTTTGGAGTCAGAGCCGGAGCGACAGAGCGCCCGTCGCTAGCCGGGTCTCGCGCATGCGCACACTGTATATACACACAGAGAGAGGACAGACTGATCTATCACACTGTATATACACAGAGAGAGAGGACAGACTGATCTATCATACTGTATATATACACACAGAGAGAGGACAGACTGATCTATCACACTGTATATACACACAGAGAGAGGACAGACTGATCTATCACACTGTATATACACACAGAGGGGACAGACTGATCTATCACACTGTATATACACACACAGAGAGAGGACAGACTGATCTATCACACTGTATATACACACAGAGAGGACAGACTGATCTATCACACTGTATATACACACAGAGAGGACAGACTGATCTATCACACTGTATATACACAGAGAGGACAGACTGATCTATCACACTGTATATACACAGAGAGGACAGACTGAGCTATCACACTGTGTATATACACAGAGAGAGGACAGACTGAGCTATCACACTGTATATACACACACAGAGAGAGGACAGACTGATCTATCACACTGTATATACACACAGAGAGAGGACAGACTGATCTATCACACTGTATATACACACAGAGAGGACAGACTGATCTATCACACTGTATATACACACAGAGAGGACAGACTGATCTATCACACTGTATATACACACAGAGAGAGGACAGACTGATCTATCACACTGTATATACACACAGAGAGAGGACAGACTGATCTATCACACTGTATATACACACAGAGAGGACAGACTGAGCTATCACACTGTATATACACACAGAGAGAGAGGACAGACTGATCTATCACACTGTATATACACACAGAGAGGACAGACTGATCTATCACACTGTATATACACACAGAGAGGACAGACTGATCTATCACACTGTATATACACAGAGAGGACAGACTGATCTATCACACTGTATATACACAGAGAGGACAGACTGAGCTATCACACTGTGTATATACACAGAGAGAGGACAGACTGAGCTATCACACTGTATATACACACACAGAGAGAGGACAGACTGATCTATCACACTGTATATACACACAGAGAGAGGACAGACTGATCTATCACACTGTATATACACACAGAGAGGACAGACTGATCTATCACACTGTATATACACACAGAGAGGACAGACTGATCTATCACACTGTATATACACACAGAGAGAGGACAGACTGATCTATCACACTGTATATACACACAGAGAGAGGACAGACTGATCTATCACACTGTATATACACACAGAGAGGACAGACTGAGCTATCACACTGTATATACACACAGAGAGAGAGGACAGACTGATCTATCACACTGTATATACACACAGAGAGGACAGACTGATCTATCACACTGTATACACACACACAGAGAGGACAGACTGATCTATCACACTGTATATATACACAGAGAGGACAGACTGAGCTATCACACTGTATATACACACACAGAGAGAGGACAGACTGATCTATCACACTGTATATATACACAGAGAGAGGACAGACTGAGCTATCACACTGTATATACACACAGAGAGAGAGGACAGACTGATCTATCACACTGTATATACACACAGAGAGGACAGACTGATCTATCACACTGTATACACACACACAGAGAGGACAGACTGATCTATCACACTGTATATATACACAGAGAGGACAGACTGAGCTATCACACTGTATATACACACACAGAGAGAGGACAGACTGATCTATCACACTGTATATATACACAGAGAGAGGACAGACTGATCTATCACACTGAATATATACACAGAGAGGACAGACTGAGCTATCACACTGTATATACACACACAGAGAGAGGACAGACTGATCTATCACACTGTATATACACACACAGAGAGAGGACAGACTGATCTATCACACTGTATATACACACAGAGAGGACAGACTGATCTATCACACTGTATATACACACACAGAGAGAGGACAGACTGATCTATCACACTGTATATACACACAGAGAGGACAGACTGAGCTATCACACTGTATATACACACACAGAGGACAGACTGATCTATCACACTGTATATACACACACAGAGAGAGGACAGACTGATCTATCACACTGTATATATACACACAGAGGACAGACTGATCTATCACACTGTATATACACACACAGAGAGAGAGGACAGACTGATCTATCACACTGTATATACACACAGAGAGGACAGACTGATCTATCACACTGTATATACACACAGAGAGGACAGACTGATCTATCACACTGTATATACACACAGAGAGGACAGACTGATCTATCACACTGTATATATACACAGAGAGGGGACAGACTGAGCTATCACACTGTATATACACACACACAGAGAGAGGACAGACTGATCTATCACACTGTATATACACACACAGAGAGAGGACAGACTGATCTATCACACTGTATATACACACAGAGAGGACAGACTGATCTATCACACTGTATATACACACACAGAGAGAGGACAGACTGATCTATCACACTGTATATATACACACAGAGAGGACAGACTGATCTATCACACTGTATATACACACACAGAGAGAGGACAGACTGATCTATCACACTGTATATACACACACAGAGAGAGGACAGACTGATCTATCACACTGTATATACACACACAGAGAGAGGACAGACTGATCTATCACACTGTATATACACACACAGAGAGGACAGACTGATCTATCACACTGTATATACACACACAGAGAGAGAGGACAGACTGATCTATCACACTGTATATACACACAGAGAGGACAGACTGATCTATCACACTGTATATACACACAGAGAGGACAGACTGATCTATCACACTGTATATACACACAGAGAGGACAGACTGATCTATCACACTGTATATATACACAGAGAGGGGACAGACTGAGCTATCACACTGTATATACACACACACAGAGAGAGGACAGACTGATCTATCACACTGTATATACACACACAGAGAGAGGACAGACTGATCTATCACACTGTATATACACACAGAGAGGACAGACTGATCTATCACACTGTATACACACACAGAGAGGACAGACTGAGCTATCACACTGTATATACACACAGAGAGGACAGACTGATCTATCACACTGTATATACACACACAGAGAGAGGACAGACTGATCTATCACACTGTATATACACAGAGAGGACAGACTGATCTATCACACTGTATATACACACACAGAGAGAGGACAGACTGATCTATCACACTGTATATACACACAGAGAGGACAGACTGATCTATCACACTGTATATACACAGAGAGAGGACAGACTGATCTATCACACTGTATATACACAGAGAGAGGACAGACTGATCTATCACACTGTATATACACACAGAGAGGACAGACTGATCTATCACACTGTATATACACACAGAGAGGACAGACTGATCTATCACACTGTATATACACACAGAGAGGACAGACTGATCTATCACACTGTATATACACACACAGAGAGAGGACAGACTGATCTATCACACTGTATATACACAGAGAGGACAGACTGATCTATCACACTGTATATACACACAGAGAGGACAGACTGATCTATCACACTATATATTACACACAGAGAGGACAGACTGATCTATCACACTATATATTACACACAGAGAGGACAGACTGATCTATCACACTGTATATACACAGAGAGAGGACAGACTGATCTATCACACTGTATATACACACAGAGAGGACAGACTGATCTATCACACTGTATATACACACACAGAGAGAGGACAGACTGATCTATCACACTGTATATACACACACAGAGAGAGGACAGACTGATCTATCACACTGTATATACACACACAGAGAGAGGACAGACTGATCTATCACACTGTATATACACACACAGAGAGAGGACAGACTGATCTATCACACTGTATATATACACACAGAGAGGACAGACTGATCTATCACACTGTATATACACACAGAGAGGACAGACTGATCTATCACACTGTATATACACACAGAGAGGACAGACTGATCTATCACACTATATATACACAGAGAGGGGACAGACTGATCTATCACACTGTATATACACACAGAGAGGACAGACTGATCTATCACACTGTATATACACACAGAGAGGAGACAGACTGATCTATCACACTGTATATACACACAGAGAGAGGACAGACTGATCTATCACACTGTATATACAAACAGAGAGGACAGACTGATCTATCACACTGTATATACACACAGAGAGGACAGACTGATCTATCACACTATATATTACACACAGAGAGGACAGACTGATCTATCACACTATATACACACAGAGAGGACAGACTGATCTATCACACTGTATATACACAGAGAGAGGACAGACTGATCTATCACACTGTATATACACACACAGAGAGAGGACAGACTGATCTATCACACTGTATATACACACAGAGAGAGGACAGACTGATCTATCACACTGTATATACACACAGAGAGGACAGACTGATCTATCACACTGTATATACACACAGAGAGGACAGACTGATCTATCACACTGTATATACACACAGAGAGGACAGACTGATCTATCACACTGTATATACACACAGAGAGGACAGACTGATCTATCACACTGTATATACACAGAGAGAGGACAGACTGATCTATCACACTGTATATACACACACAGAGAGAGGACAGACTGATCTATCACACTGTATATACACACACAGAGAGAGGACAGACTGATCTATCACACTGTATATACACACACAGAGAGAGGACAGACTGATCTATCACACTGTATATACACACACAGAGAGAGGACAGACTGATCTATCACACTGTATATACACACAGAGAGGACAGACTGATCTATCACACTGTATATACACACAGAGAGGACAGACTGATCTATCACACTGTATATACACACAGAGAGGACAGACTGATCTATCACACTATATATACACAGAGAGGGGACAGACTGATCTATCACACTGTATATACACACAGAGAGGACAGACTGATCTATCACACTGTATATACACACAGAGAGGAGACAGACTGATCTATCACACTGTATATACACACAGAGAGAGGACAGACTGATCTATCACACTGTATATACACACACAGAGAGAGGACAGACTGATCTATCACACTGTATACACACAGAGAGAGGACAGACTGATCTATCACTGTATATACACACACAGAGAGAGGACAGACTGATCTATCACACTGTATATACACAGAGAGAGGACAGACTGATCTATCACACTGTATATACACACAGAGAGGACAGACTGATCTATCACACTGTATATACACACACAGAGAGGACAGACTGATCTATCACACTGTATATACACACACAGAGAGAGGACAGACTGATCTATCACACTGTATATACACACACAGAGAGAGGACAGACTGATCTATCACACTGTATATATACACACAGAGAGGACAGACTGATCTATCACACTGTATATACACACACAGAGAGAGAGGACAGACTGATCTATCACACTGTATATACACACAGAGAGGACAGACTGATCTATCACACTGTATATACACACAGAGAGGACAGACTGATCTATCACACTGTATATACACACAGAGAGAGGACAGACTGATCTATCACACTGTATATACACACACAGAGAGGGGACAGACTGATCTATCACACTGTATATACACACAGAGAGGACAGACTGGTCTATCACACTGTATATACACACACAGAGAGAGGACAGACTGATCTATCACACTGTATATATACACAGAGAGAGGACAGACTGATCTATCACACTGTATATACACACAGAGAGAGGACAGACTGATCTATCACACTGTATATACACACAGAGAGGACAGACTGATCTATCACACTGTATATACACACAGAGAGGACAGACTGATCTATCACACTGTATATACACACAGAGAGGACAGACTGATCTATCACACTGTATATACACAGAGAGAGGACAGACTGATCTATCACACTGTATATACACAGAGAGAGGACAGACTGATCTATCACACTGTATATACACACACAGAGAGGACAGACTGAGCTATCACACTGCATATACACAGAGAGGACAGACCGAATAGTATATTGTGGATACAAGTTATCTTCTGTCTTTGAGGACATACCTAACTGGCTGGTTTATGTAACACATGTATATAGAGAGGGGAGCCTGTCTTATACACAGGGAGCTATCTCCTACGCTCCGGAAGCCCTTCTCCTCTCACCTCCCTCATTAAGTCTCTGCTCACACCGCTGTAACACAAAGCCCCCTTTAATTAACATACTGACACAACTTGCGTCACTCACCCACACAACACCCCCACTCTGTAGACTCGCTGTGTGTAACCCTTTCTCCGAGAGGCTTTCTACACAGCAGCCATTACTTACATGTGTTTCCCCTATTGTATATGGTGAACTAAAGCTGTATATTGAGTCCCTACCTGCACCCTGTGCTGATGCTGGGGTGGGGGCTAGGTCGTCATCACCTGCTAACTCAGTTACTTTGCCTGATATTTATTATTTTCATAGTAGTAAGGTGCCACATTGCTCCCCAGCAACAGGCAGCGGGAAAAACGAGGCAAAATAAATGTGGACGTGAAAACACAGCGTAGGGAGGACCATGGCTAAGGGAGGGAGCTTGCGATCTAATAGGACGAGGACACGGCAAAAACCAGGTGCAAGAGGAGATTGGACGAATTGCGGGGGCTACGCGTGTGGTCAGTGTAAGTGGGAGCAGAGCTGGCCCTAATAAGGAGATGGGGGTTTCCGGAGAGCGTTTAAAAGACGTAAAGGCTCCGGGAAAACCTGATCGGGGGCGGTAGGGAATTCCGCAAGTGGATCGCAGCAGAGGAGAAGCCTTGTAGGTGGGTGTGAGAGACCCGACGTGGTTCAGGGGTAGATCGAAGCAGATCGCGGAGAGGGACAGTGTTTAGAGATGAGATTTGAGATGCTTAAAGAGCTGTGTAAGTAAGGGCGAGTGGCTTCAATTGGAATCTGGAGGGCAATGTAGGTGGCGGTCATGTATGTCTGTGGGTGACCTATGTTAATAAACGTGCAATGCCACTTATTAGGGTAAGGTGCGCACCGTTTTCTGCAGATGGGGGATTACACAGCGGCCAGTCCTGGCAGAAACACGTGCGCAAATTCTCTCCAAAACCCCCAAAGCCCCCAGTTTGTCATCACACGATTTCCCCTCCACTCTTCACGCTGACATACGGCCCCTCACCTCTCCGCCCTGTGTTGCTGTGGTCTCCCCGGCTCTGGTCTTATTGCAGGTGTGTGTTTTCAGTGGGGGCCGAGAGCGGGATACGAACATCCACTATCACCCGTTCCGCCTCTCCCCGTACCTGATGAAGGTGCGAGATTCGGACAACGCCGAGGGGCAGCCGTGCTGTCTGCTTATTGCAGAGAAAATACATTCTGGTTACGAAGGTGAGAGGACAGAAATAAAGGCTGAGAGGGGGGGACTGTACGGTAAGCAGTAGAGGGATATTGCCGTGGCCTGAGTTGCGGGTTAGGCAGGAGAGGCATCTGCCTATGGTGTAAGGGGAATTCGGGCACCGTGTGGGAGATAATGGGGTGGGTGTAGGTTAAGCAGTAGAGGGATATTACCTGGGTCTCTGGTGTAAAAGGACTTGAGGAGAACACAGCCGCTGTGTGATATTGTCACATTGGGACCAAGGGCTCAGCTTGGCATCTATTCTGCTGTGCCAGAGTACCTAGTGCATGCGGGGTACTTTGGGGATATTTACCAGTGAGAGGGAGGATGGGGAAGAGCAGTGAAGTCAGACAGCCGGAGGCGGCTTTGTATCTCCTTTTCTGTCTGTCTGTCTATCTGTCTGACCGGTAACCCTCCCTTTTCCTCAGCACCTCGAATCCCCCAAGATAAGCGGATTTTCACCACCAGGCATACACCCAGCTGTATGTTCCAAGAGGTGGATGAGAGGTGAGTCCACTGTCCCGCATGTCCGTCTGTGTGATGTCCGCAGGCCTGTCCATCTATCAGTCTGATGTCCCCCTGTCCTCTTCTTCTGCAGAGCCATTCCCCTACTCGGGTACCTGCCGCAGGATCTCATCGGCATGCCTGTCCTCTTCTTCATCCACCCTGAGGACCGGCCGCTAATGCTAGCCATACACAAGAAAGGTAAATATGAGCATTCCTATATACCCCCCCCCCCCCCCAAAAAAAAGAACAATAAGTATAATAATGTTTTTTAAGGGTTGTGTACGTTCCGTCTTTCTATCCGTGTGTGTGTGTGGTACGGAATTTAGGGCCCGCTCGCTGTTTGCGAGTGCTCGCTCTGAATCAGGGCGGGGATTTTCATTTTTTTTTCACCTGCCCGCACACTAAGCTGTGGGTGACCACCCACAGCTTGTGCGAGCGGGCTGGAGATGGTCGCGATGATCGCCACCATTGGGCTTGCGAGGAGACCCTGTGGTAGGGTCTCAGCTCTCGCAAGTCCAAGTGGACTCCCTGCTCTAATAGAGCAGGAAGTCCACTACTGACATCACGAGTGATGTCAGTAGGGCCGCCCACAAACGCCAGGCGTTCCTAAGGGAACGCCTGTGTTTGTGCAGCCACCCCCCCTCCCCGCCTACAAAACAGTGCGAGCTGTCACTCACCATCGACAGCCGCCCCGTCTTGTAGTGAGCCCCGGAGCGACTGAATTTAAGTCACTCGCTGGGGCTCGCGCATGCGCAGAGGGCAAACATTGACCCGCTTGCGAGCGGGTCTGAATCAGGCCCTTAGACTTAAGATCCGATGGAGGCAGAGATGCATAATAATAACTATAATTGATCCCTTTGCTGAGTTGATGAATGGATTGAACCTTATGTGCCAGCAGAGTATTTTTTTTAGTGTCTCATCGTTCTTTCCCCTCAGTCCTCCAGCAGGCCGGCCAGCCGTTTGATCACTCTCCCATCCGCCTGTGTGCCCGCTCCGGAGCCTACGTGACTATCGATACAAGCTGGAGCAGTTTTGTGAATCCCTGGAGCAGGAAGGTTTCCTTCATCCTCGGGAGGCATAAAGTTCGCACGTAAGTCTCCCCGCCCCCCTCCTCCCTCATTCCTTGTGCAAATATTGAGAGTATAGGTGAGAATTAGAGATCTGCCCATCTTATTGTAATATCTTTCCTGCAGGAAGAATGTTTGAATGTGAATTCTAGTCCCCACTGCCTTATTGCTTTATGCGGGACACACACACGTACACGTACACACACACGTACACACACACACGTGTCTCTCTTCTGTCTCACCCGGTCCATGTATTGTTCTTTTGCACAGAAGTCCTCTTAATGAAGATATCTTTACCGCTCCAAAAGGGGCAGAGCTTAAACCTCTGGATCCCGACATTCAGGAGCTGTCTGAGCAGATTCATCGGATTCTGATGCAGGTACTGACCGGTCTGCATCTCTCTGGCGCATTATCTGTGTCCGTCCACACCTGGACCTGCGTTACTGATGTGTTCAGCGAGTAGCCGGGTGTTTCTCTTCCATCATCTTACCTGTAATGTCTTACAGCCCGTACACAGCGCAACCTCCGGTGGTAACGGCAGCGGTGGCAGCAACATCTCACAGGAGCCGTTTCGCTGCAACACGTCGTCCAGCGACAGCAACGCCATGGTCACCGAGGAGGGGACAGATCCTAAACCTGTAAGTAAGACCAGACTAATACCCTGACTCCTGTGTTTATGAATGGGGAGAGACTCCTAGCTCCTCCTCCTACTTTTGTCATTATACAGATAGAGGCGGAGTTATCAGTCTGCCCCTCCTCTTGCAGAGTGACAAAGACAGAAGGGCACTATGAGTCTGTCCCTCCCCCTGCAGGGTGACACAGTGACACAGACAGAAGGGAGCTATGAGTCTGTCCCTCCCCCTGCAGGGTGACACAGTGACACAGACAGAAGGGAGCTATGAGTCTGTCCATCCCCCTGCAGGGTGACACAGTGATACAGACAGAAGGGAGCTATGAGCCTGTCCCTCCCCCTGCAGGGTGACACGGACAGAAGGGAGCTATGAGCCTGTCCCTCCCCCTGCAGGGTGACACAGACAGACAGAAGGGAGCTATGAGCCTGTCCCTCCCCCTGCAGGGTGACACAGTGACACAGACAGAAGGGAGCTATGAGTCTGTCCCTCCCCCTGCAGGGTGACACAGACAGAAGGGAGCTATGAGCCTGTCCCTTCCCCTGCAGGGTGACACACTGACACAGACAGAAGGGAGCTATGAGTCTGTCCCTCCCCCTGCAGGGTGACACAGTGACACAGACAGAAGGGAGCTATGAGTCTGTCCCTCCCCCTGCAGGGTGACACAGTGACACAGACAGAAGGGAGCTATGAGTCTGTCCCTCCCCCTGCAGGGTGACACAGTGACACAGACAGAAGGGAGCTATGAGTCTGTCCCTCCCCCTGCAGGGTGACACAGTCAGAAGGGAGCTATGAGTCTGTCCCTCCCCCTGCAGGGTGACACAGACAGAAGGGAGCTATGAGTCTGTCCCTCCCCCTGCAGGGTGACACAGTAACACAGATAGAAGGGAGCTATGAGCCTGTCCCTCCCCCCTGCAGGGTGACACAGACAGAAGGGAGCTATGAGCTTGTCCCTCCCCCTGCAGGGTAACACAGAGATGGGTACAAATGTCTGTATTGTTCCAGCAGATGACATTCCAGGAGTTCTGCCAGAATGCGCATATGGTGAAGAATCAGGGCCAGCAGCAGTTCCTGGGATCCAGGGTGATACGTCAGCCCAAAAGAGGACATTTTCAAGGTATGTCACCTCCCCCCACGCGGCACAGAAATCTCTTTGTGCTGGGTGTAAATCTGACTTCACCCATCCTCCTTCCAGCCCTTGGCCCTCCTCGCCCGATCCCTTCAGCTGGTGTATACAGCACTCCGCCTGATACTGTGACCCCCCGAATCCCCTGTGCCCCAGAAGAGCTTGTGCGAAAAGAGAACTCAAACTATTCTTATCAGCAGATCAACTGCTTGGACAGCATCGTACGGTGAGTGGCGGCTTTTTGTCGACCAATATCTCTTCTAACCGTAGGTCGCTTAGACTTGTTTCCGCATCTCTATCGTCTACTTCATCTTTGCCGAATGTCGTCTTCTCTCTCTCTCACACACACTCCCTTTGTCTCCTCTTTAGATACCTGGAAAGTTGCAACCTCCCCAGCACCGTGAAGAGAAAGTGCGGCTCCTCTTCCTACACCTCGTCCACCTCCTCCGAGGAGAAACCGAGGACCCAGGAAAGTGTGAAGGAAGGTGAGTCTCAGGAGGCACATTGGTCATATAGCCGGATAGGGTAGTGGATAGAGCTAATTTATTATTTATTTACTAACAGTTTTCGTAGTAGCGCAGCAAATTCCGTTGCGATAATAGATATATATCGATGAAGGTCTTAAGGGGTCGGCCTCACAGATTATATCTCTTCACAGATCCCGCAGCTGGTCTAACCCGGCGGCAGCACCTGCCTCCCCCTCCCACACCCGCTGCGGTGGGTTCCTCTCCTCTCGCCCCTCTGCCGCCTCTACCGCTGAGCAAGGCGGAGAGTGTGGTTTCCATCACCAGCCAAGGAAGCTTCAGCAGCACCATAGTCCACGTAGGAGACAAAAAGCCACCAGATTCGGGTAAATGCTTAGACTGACTATAATCGCTAAAGAGTTGGGACAATGGCATAAAAAATGTGGGGACATGGGGGGGGAAGCTTCTATTATAATCTTCATATGTCTCCACATATTTTTTTTAGCTGTTGTATCTTGTTTTGGGGCAACGTTTGCCTTGTTTTGTGAACTAACGTATCGTCATCCTTCCTCTTATCCCCCCCCCCACCTTGTTGACTGCAGCTGAAATGGTGCCGCTGGAGGAGATGTCCTGCCCGGCAGCGCCCGCTCCTCCACTGTGCCCGCTGGGTCTGACCAAAGAGGTTCTGTCGGCCCACACTCAGCGAGAGGAGCAGGCCTTCCTTACCCGAGTACATAATCTCAGCCAGCTCAGGGTTTTCGACCCTCTACCTGCCGGCGTATGGGAAGAGCAGAACCCGCGAGGCCTGAGAGGTTGGTTCTTTGTTACTTTGTGGTGATTATGATGCATTTGGTTCTCTTCGATGTGGTGGTTGGCACTTTTTTTTTAGATGTTCCCTTCACCGTTTCTCCCTAATAGTTTCCTTTTCTTTCTTCCCTGGCAGCTGATAAGCCCTCACGTTCCCACCAACACCATGCTTCTGCTAGGAACCTCCCGCCCTCATCCAGGAAAGGTACAAATACAGGAGAACATCGAGGCAAAAGCCGAAAATCAAAAGCCAAGCGCCCAAAGCAAGGCAAACCTCTATCCCCCAGCTCCCTGCCGACATCCCAAAATCCTGAGGCTCTTCTCCTCCCTCCTCCTCCACCACCAGTCATGCCTGGCTATCCTCTCCCTATGTTTCCGCCTCAGGCACCCCAGGATCCTTGTCCAGAAGCTACCCCGCCCCTCTCTAGATACCCTCTTGTCACGCCCATAGTGGCGTTGGTGCTCCCCAACTATCTCTTCCAACCTACCCCAGTGGCACCTCCTTTTTATCCCGGAGTATCTGGCTTTCCTCCCTTCTCACCAACTTCTGAAGCTCCATGTCCTGTCACAATGGCTCCGACTCCTGCACCTCCCGCACCCGTTGTGACTTGTCCTCCACCCTCCCGTTCCTCCTCCCCTCCCCAACGCCTGTTCCCATCGAGGTGCAGCTCCCCCTTACAGTTAGACTTGCTGCAGCTTGAGGAGTTACCGCAGCCCGGTGTCGCAACGGGAGGAGGAGCGGAATGGGACTTGGAAGAGGAGGGAAAGGGAGGGAAAGGAGTGGCCTCGGGAAATGTTACCGTTGGAGGATCTAATGCCAGTTCAGGGAGTGGAGAAGAAGACCGACAGCCTGACAACTGCATGGTGAGCATTCTCTTTGCTTACCCCAAATCTCCCATCGCTTTACAATATGCCAGATTGTCCTCCTGTCCAGTTAATTGACCCCGCCACCTCTTAGCTTTTTATGTCCATCTCTCCTGACCAATGACCTCCTCTCCCCTTCATGTCTTTTCTCAGGGTGACCAGCAGGAGTCATCGTCGCACAACGATGCTCTCTCCAGTTCTAGTGACCTTCTCGATCTCCTGCTCCATGAGGACTCCTGCTCTGGCACAGGATCTGCGGCCTCGGGGTCCATGGGATCGAACGGGGGCAGCACTTCTGCTTGTGGCACTAGTGAGTATAATCTGCTGAGGACAGTTTCCAGAAAGAGTGGATCTCACACTTCCACTGCTGATGTTGTAGTATCTGTAGAACATGGAAATTAGTTAGTTTTTTTTTTTTTTTGCGTATATAATTCGAGTAGTTTGTGGTGATCAGTGGTAAGAATTCTTGAATAGATCCATTTTCCTCCCATGAAAATGCAGCAATAAAAGTAAAATCCATTTCAATCCCCTCCTAGGGAGCAGCGAGAGCAGCAACACCAGCAAATATTTTGGGAGCATTGATTCTTCGGAGACGGACTTAAGGGTCAAGAAGGCGGAGAGGGAGGTGATCAGATGCGTCATGCAGGACCCACTTTGGCTGCTTTTGGCAAACACTGACCATGAAGTAATGATGTCCTACCAAATCCCATCAAGGTTAGACCGCTAGGTCTGTAATGTCTTGAGTATGTGAGGCGTCCGTGTAGTTCCATCTTATTAAAGGCTCATCTGACTGGTCCTCACAGAAACATGGAGAGCGTCCTTCGGGAAGACCGGGAGAAGCTCCGACAGCTACAGAGGAACCAACCCAGGTTCAGCGAGGAGCAGATGAAGGAGCTGGGGGAGGTCCATCAGTGGGTCAGGAGAGGCCAAATACCCAATGTCTTCAACATTACCGTGAGTATCTACGTGGTTATGTGAATGCTGATGAGCACCTCTGACTTCCATACGGCACACTTATAGGCTCAGTGAGAGAGGCCCCGAGAAAGTGATTATGATACAGACACCGAGATTGCCTCTCTTATATCGTATAAATTGTATTGGTTGAGTCTAGGGATGGCCATTGGTGGTTTTCCATCGATGGTGCAATAACCATGTATGGTGAACCATTGATGGTTTGCACCACTTGTTGGCCACCGTTGCCGGGTGCTTGGCTAGCTGCAGGCCAATAAAAAAATGGGACTGGGCTAAGCTCAGTGTCAGAAAACCATTGTCTCTCTGCCATCGATGGCAAAACCATCAACCGTCGAGGTCTGATGGCCATCCCTAGTTGAGTCTGAGGCTGGATCTGTCTTCATGTCTATAGCAACCCCTACAGGCTATAAGCTGACACTACACCATATTACATTTCAGCACAAGCCTCACCAAATTGTCCTATGCGTCACAAGAGTCGTGTACTGGTGGTAGCAACCATTTTGCTGGTTGAACTGATGTCCTATGATCATGGTTGAAGTATCAGTGACTGCATCGGGGAGCTTTTGCCCTTGTGCTGCCTCTGGTGTTTAGTGACTGGATTATGTTGCTTTTGAACATCTGTCCCATCCACAAATGTGTAATTATAGTGCAAACACAGGGCCTGATTCAGACCGCTATGCGCTCGCAAGCGGGTCGATGGTGGCCCAGTGCGCATGCGCGAGACCCGGATAGCGAGGGGCAAACAGTCGCTCCGGGTCTCGTACCAAAGGGGGCGTGCTGTCGATGTTGAGTGACAGTACGCCCCCTTTGGTGGGCGGCCGGGGTTTGGCTGACCAGACGGAGGCGTTCCCATGTGAACGCCTCCGTTTGGGGACGGCCCCACTGACATCACGAGAGAGAGCCGAAATCTCTCTGGGACTTGCGGTAACGAGACCCTACCACAAGGGTCATGTTGCAAGCCCGATGGTTGCCATGGTCTTGACCATCGCGACCATCTTCCTGCCCGATCGCTATAGCTGTGGGTGGTCACACTGGACCGCTCTAAACAACCAGAAGGCTGGCCCTGATTCAGAGCGAGCACTCTGTCAGAGCGTCTGGCTCTGAATCAGGGCCACAGTACAATAGTATATATTTACCCAAGGCCTCATGTCACTGCAGTAAAACGTATTTCAGAGATGGGAGTACCCTTGTTTTTTTTTCCCCTCTGTCTTTGCTGCTGTTTTGTCATTCGGTACGATCTCTGTATAACATTTCCTTTATTGTCGCCTCCAGTCCTGCACAGGCTGCTCGCCGGATGCAACCAGTTACGACGAAGACCTGGATTTGTCGATAATGATGGAAGAGGGGGGGGAATGTACAGTGGGGGGAGGGGGCAACTAGCTGAATTTCCCCCTCATTACTCAGCTCACCATTGACAATCCCAAACTGCCTTATTCATCATCATTCCACAAGGATTCATTCGCCGGTATGACTGAAGCACCCACACAGTAATGCCTTGAGCGGTGGGTGGGGGTGGGCTGTACAGCTGACACTTTTTTTTTCATCTCCTCCTTCCCAAGTCAAGGGACGGACTCGGGGGGGAACTGACGTAAATCTTCTAGAACTCTTAAATCAGTCTAGCGTCGTCACCAGCGCGTGCTACAAAGACATGGCTGCTAAATCTGTCCTGCCATTGTGAAGGATGACAGGGACACAGTCGAAATACATGATGGAGGTTTATTTTCTCTAGATATATTTTTGTAAACTGTTTGTTTAATTTATCATCGCTGTGTGAAGGTTGGGGGGTGGGGGAGGGGGAGGGGTCTGGTTATGTGTATTGGGGGAGTGTGGGTCAACGGTTAGTTGTCCCCGCCATTTGTACGGTTTTGTAAATAAAGATCTCCTGTTGTTGTTTTTTTTTATTTCATGAGCGTGCTGAGTAATTATCCCCCCCCCCAACAAAAACCAACAGGAAACAGTTGGCCCTTCCCTTTTCCCACAATCGTATGGTCTAGGAGTCTAGCACCGGGCGCTGCCATGATGGCACAGTGGTTGGCACTGTACCGAGTATGTAGCTGTAACACATCTTCATCATAAGTTGCGGATCACACGGTAGAACGTAGCTGTGCTAAGGTGACAGGGGGGAACTCGCTTGGTCTGCGTAACGCCATCCGTGTACATTAAGGTCTGTTGCAATACGTTGACCTTGGCCAGCCCGTGGGCCGGAAATAGCGGACGCCGGTGCTGTTGCTAGTTTTTGGTGCTCACACTGCACAAGCTGCGATACCGGCCATCTGTATGAGACAGTTGGACCGATATATATCGCCAGTTAGATGCTCAATTGGATCCCTAGGACTGTACGTACAGTTGAATATTGCAGCCCGATGCCCACGTGAATGGGCCTCAGTGTAAGCTGGTAGTAATGAGCCCCTCATTGTCGAAGCTCCGTGTGCCCTGTAGTTAATTCCCTCTTCGTGTGTGCAAATTTGGGAAGTGGTTTTGGTCTCCTGCATATGTCTACTTGCAGGTCCAGCCAGATATAAAGTATATGGAGGATGCCCATATGGCCATGTATGTCTAACACGGGGGTCTTCAACCTATAAGGCAGTGTGGGCCACATTAAAAAAATTTGACAAAGCCGAGGGCCACTAAGCTATACTGCGGTATTTAGACTCTGCCCTCTCCTCACACAGTTCTGACCCATAACTGCCCCCTTCTACAATTTTAATTATGTCCCATTACTGCCCCTCTCTGCAATGCCCTCAGTAGTGATCCCCCCCCTATGCACTGCCCCTTATATAGTGCCCCCAGTAGTAGTCACCCCCTATGCAGTGCCCCCAGTAGTAGTCCCCACTATGCAGTGCCTCCATTAGTAGCCCCCCCCGATGCAGTGCCTCCAGTAGTAGCCCCCCCTCCCCCCGATGCAGTGCCCCCAGTAGTAGCCCCCCCTCCCCCCAATGCAGTGCCCCCAACACATACGTAAAAAAAAAACACCTGAATCCCCGCTCCTGCCGACCGTCCGCTTCTCCTTCCTCCCGGGCCAGCCCGCTCTGCATTATGGGAGAGACGTCATGAGTGAGCTCCAGCCCGGCTCCCGCAGTGGGCGCAGCAGCCAGTGAGAGTCTGACTCTCATTGGCTGGCTGCCAAAGCAAACGCACTGCCGGCGGTGGCGGTGTGCTTGTTTCTGTGTGTAGTGCAGAGTGACTGCACTCACTGCGGTCTGCACTACAGTAACCATCAGCGGGCCACGGGTCTGACAGGACCGCTGACTCCCTCTCATTACAATACCAGTAATTGGTGAGCACAGCTTCTGGGTGTTGGCATGGGTCATTGGGATGGTGTTGGGCAGTCCAGTGTACATAGAGGGAGTCCTAGGGTGAGGATGCCAGCTAGGAGGGGTAGAAATGGTCTGCTGGGCATGATAAAGGGAACCTTGTGTGCGCTGCTAGTTTGGGAAGGGGATAATGCCCCCCTCCACTTGCACAGGGGAATAGTGTACGAGTCTTGCTCTAATATCCACAAGCGCCCAGGAGGCAGACTTCACAAAGTGGCGCATATACAGTCAGGAGCATAAATATTGGGAATTTGACAGAATTTTCATATTTTGGCCTCTATTCACCACCACAATGGCTTTGAAATGAAACAAACAAGATGTGATTTAACTGCAGACTTTCAGATTTAATTTGAGGGTAATTACATCCAAATCAGGTGAACGGTGTAGGAATTACAACGGTTTCTATATGTGCCTCCCACTTTTTAAGGGGCCAAAAGTAATGGGACAAACTAAACAATCCTAAATCTAATGGTGCATACACACGGTCAGATTTTTCCTTCAGATATGAACGATAACGATTTAAAAATCGTTCAGTCGTTCATATCTGAAGGAAAATCTGACATACCTGAACGATGGACGATCAACGATGTGCGTTCCCGTTTGTCAGATAACGATATCTGACATCTGATGTGTTTGCAGTCAGACTTGGACGATTCCATTCATTTTACTGCAGTCAAAAATCGTTCAAATCGTTCAAAACTTTGGTAAACTCGTTCATCTGACAAGTCTGACAAAAATCGACCGTGTGTATGCTCCATAACTTTCACTTTTGAACACTTTGTTGCAAATCCTTTGCAGGCAATTACAGCCTGAAGTCTGGAACGCATAGACATCACCAGACGCTGGGTTTCATCCCTGGTGATGCTCTGCCAGGCCTCTACTGCAAATGTCTTCAGTTCCTGCTTGTTCTTGGGGCATTTTCCCTTCAGTTTTGTCTTCATCAAGTGAAATGCCTGCTCAATCGGATTCAGGTCAGGGGATTGACTTGGCCATTGCATAACATTCCACTTTTTAGCCTTAAAAAACTCTTTGGTTGCTTTTGCAGTATGCTTCGGGTCATTGTCCATCTGCACTGTGAAGCGCCGTCCAATGAGTTCTGAAGCATTTGACTGAATATGAGCATATAATATTGCCCGAAACACTTCAGAATTCATTCTGCTGCTTTTGTCAGCAGTCACATCATCAATAAATACAAGGGAACCAGTTCCATTGGCAGCCATACATGCCCACGCCATGACACTACCACCACCATGCTTCACTGATGAGGTGGTATGTTTTGGATCATGAGCAGTTACTTTCCTTCTCCATACTCTTCTCTTCCCATCACTCTGGTACAAGTTGATCTTTGCCTCATCTGTCCATAGGATGTTGTTCCAGAACTGTAATGGCTTTTTTAGATGTTGTTTGGCAAACTCTAATCTGGTCTTCCTGTTTTTGAGGCTCACCAATGGTTTACATCTTGTGGTGAACCCTCTATATTCACTCTTGTGAAGTCTTCTCTTGATTGTTGACTGACACATATACACATACCTCCTGGAGAGTGTTCTTGATTTGGCCAACTGTTGTGAAGGGGTTTTTCTTCACAAGGGGAATAATTCTTCTGTCATCCACCACAGTTTTTTTTATGTGGTCTTCTGGGTCTTTTGGTGTTGCTGAGCTCTCCAGTGCATTCTTTCTTTTTAAGAATGTTCTAAACAGTTGATTTGGCCACACCTAATGTTTTTGCTATCTCTCTGATACTGTAGGTTTGTTCTGATTTTTCAGCCTAATGATGGCTTGCTTCACTGATAGTGACAACTCTTTGGATCTCATATTGAGAGTTGACAGCAACTGAGTCCAAATGCAAATGTCACACCTAGAATCAACTCCAGACCTTTTACCTGCTTAATTGATAATTAAATAACGAGGGAATAACCCACACCTGTCCATGAAATAGATTTTGAGTTAATAGTCCCATTACTTTTGGCCCCTTAAAAAGTGTGAGGCACATATAGAAACCGTTGTAATTCCTACACCGTTCACCTGATTTGGATGTAATTACCCTCAAATTAAATCTGAAAGTCTGCAGTTAAAGCACATCTTTTTTTTGTTTCATTTCAAAGCCATTGTGGTGGTGAATAGAGGCCAAAATATGAAAATTCTGTCAATGTCCCAATATGTATGCACCTGACTGTATGTGTATGTATATTTTTCTACTTCAGGGTCCATAGGGTATCCACAGGATACCTTGGGGTATAGGCGATGGTGGCAGACATCGGGCACCACAGAGTTAAAGTTTTCAGCCTCCCAGGATAGGTCCCTTTCCTATACCCCGCCCTGAGCCAAGGCAAATCAGTTTCGTAGGTGCCCGGCTCGGAGTCGGATCACCATATGCAGAGGGGGGCTGTAAAGGCCCCTGAAGTTCTTTTCGAGGCAGATTTGGCTGCACAAGATGAGCTGTACAGCATAGACAGTCATTACAGACATCTATGCTGTCGCTCCTTCAGAACGCCGGTACTGATCCAGGGATGCTGGTGGGTTTCCGGGGACCCAGGAACACTCGTACTGTGACCGGGTGCAAGGGGATTTCAGGTAAGCGGAGGGTACCCGCCAATTCACAGTCCATGTTGTCCTCAGGCAGGGGGCTCCCTGGGGACAGGCAGCGCGTGGGGCCAGGTACTGATCCTGCGCCTTCCACTAGACCACCAGGGACAGCGGGCTGCAGCAGTATGGATATGCCCCAGCGTCCCAGGGGTTAATAAACAGGGAAGGCGTGCTCCCCTGGCATGCTAACAGCCGGCACCTCCCCTGCTGCACAGTGCCTCTCCATTGCGGTCTGGTGGGCTGTGTGAGCGCTCCTCCCCTGGACCCGCCTCCTCGGCGTCCATTTTTAAGGAGTGCGCAAACACTGCTGGACGCTTGATACAGGTGGCAACGCGGTCCGGGTCTCCCCGCATACCTCTCCCCCGATAAGGTCAGAGTATGCAGCGCTGTTTCCTACCAGGCTCTGTGTAGTTGTAGTGTTTGTACTGCAGGTTATTCTGCATTGTATGTGACTATTACTAGCGCTGTCTGTCTGTACTTTCAATTCTGTCAGCCATTTTACTATCCCTGTTCTTCCTCTGCTAAAGCCCTTGCGGTGCGGTGTTGCAGGGTGTTTATTGCCTCACAGTAAAAGTATTTTCTGTGAGGGGAGTCACATACTGCTCCATTACACTCAACATGTCCGAGAGGGAACATGACTTTCCTCTTCAGCTAAAGTGTACCACATGTACCATTAGCGGAGGGAGATGGGAATTCTGAGGGATTATGTAGGGCATGTTATCTCATATCACGCCCGATTTCTGTCACTGCGTCTGTGCAGGAACCGCCCTGGGCTTGTTTTGCTAAAGCACTTACAACCCTTGTGGGCCAGCTGGTGACGCCCCCTGCGTTTCCCCAAATGGGGTTATCGCAGCAGGCGGTGGTCTCATCACCCATGCAGGGGTTCTCCAGGCAGTTGCTGGTACCCCAGTGTCTCCTGCTTTCGCCCCCCCCCAGGTCTCGCAGGAGCCTGTGTTGGTGAATTCATTGTCCAATACGGTACAGCACCTGACGGACATTTTTCAGGGGGAGTCACCATTGCGGCCTTCTAAGCAGCCTTTAGTGTCTCAGACAGTTCAGTACGATGAGGATGACATGACGTCTGATGACTGTGAGATTTTTGACTTTTCAGACCAAGAGCCCCTTCGTACTAAGGAGGCGGAGTCTAAGACTAAAGTCTATATACCTGGCCTTATACGGGCAGTCTGTGCGGCCTTGGTTATTGAGGATGAGGATCCCCCCGTGGCCAAATCCAAATATGCCTTCTTTAAGGATGTTAAGGGAGATGCCACTGTATTTCCTATTTCTGGTCAGTTAGTGGATCATTTTAGAGGAGGCGTGGAAAAATCCGGGAAAACTGTTCCATCCTCAAAAACGCTTGGCCTTTGCATACCCCTTTGCGGATAATCATTTTTCCAAATGGGAAACCCCTCCACAGGTGGATTCTCATGTCACATGCCTAGTGAGGAGTGCAACATTGCCCATGTCCTCTATGTCCTCCTTAAAGGATGTTACGGATCGCAAGGTGGAAATATGCCTGAAATCCATTTACTCCCTTGCTGGAGGGGCTTCCAGACCAGCTATGGGCGTGTGCTGGAAAGCAGAGCAGGTGAAGTTAGTGGGCAATCTCAGAGACTTGGCTACGTATATTAATGAGGCAGCCTTAGATATAGGTCTCACTTCCAGAATCTCCCCGGCAGCAGTAGTGGCTCGCCGCTCCCTGTGGTTGCGCTCTTGGACAGCAGATGCTGAGTCCAAAAAGGGTTTGGAATGCTTGCCTTTTAATGAACAGGTCCTGTTTGGCCCTGATCTGGACAAAATTGTGGCCACGCTGGTAGCAGCTAAATCTGCATGTCTGCCATCGGCTACAGTCCCATCAGGGTCTGGGGCTTTGTCCTTTCGGCCCTATAGGGCCCAGGCTAAGTCCAAAATACAGTCCTTTCCGAGACAATCAGGGGCCAAGAAATCTGCCAAGCCAAAGAAGCAGGCTTGGAGTACGTGACGTCCTACTCCCAAGACGGACGATAAGCCTTCAGCCTGACGGGACGGGCCTCCCCGTGGGAGGCCGACTTCTTCAGTTCGCCCAGTGCTGGTGTCTGACCACCACGGACACTTGGGAAAGAGAAGTGGTCTCTCGGGGGTACGCCCTCTCCTTCCGGGGAAGGCCTCCCAGCCGGTTTTTCACCACAGGCCTTCAGTCAGAGAAAGACAAAGCCCTGGAATTCCGGAAAGTGTTGCACTCTATGCTCCAGGCTGGAGTTATAGTGCCTGTTCCGTTGCCCCAGAGGGGAATGGGGTATTATTCCAATCTTTCTGGTACAGAAACCAAATGGGTCTTACTGGCCCATCCTTAATCCAAAGTCCCTCAACAAGTCCTTGAGGGTTCCTCGGTTCAGGATAGAGACCCTGCGTTCCATCATTTTGGCAATGGAGCCTGGGGATTTTATGGTGTCGCTGGATATTCAGGATGCTTACTCTGGCATATCCCCATTTTCTCAGCACACCAGCGTTTCTTCAGGTTTGCAGTGGTCGATCAATATTTCCAGTTTCAGGCACTGCCCTTTGGTCTGGCCACAGCGCCTTGTGTGTTTACCAAAGTCATGGCAGCCCACCTGCGGATGCAGGGGGTTCGCTTGTTACCCTATCTGGAAGACCTCCTATTGTTGGCAGGGTCTCCAGTGATGCTTCAGTGCCATCTGCAACTGACAATATCTGTGTTGCAGAATCACGGCTGGCTGATAAACTAGAAGAAGTCCTCCCTGGTTTCCTCACAGAGGATGCTCCATCTCCAAGCCCTGTTGGACTCCCAACATCAGAGGATCTTTGTGATGGAGGAAAAGATCTCTGCATTACAGGCAAAAGTACACAGTTGCCAACAGTGTCGCTGAGTGTCTATTCACTCGGCAATGAGGTTACTGGTTTCCATGGTGTTGATGTTCGACATGGTGGAGTATGCCCAGTTTCACTCCAGACCTCTGCAGAAATTGATCCTCTCCAGATGGAATGGGTTGCCCCATCGGATAAAGACACAGACAATAGTGCTTTCCCCGGAGGTATGTCTGTCTCTGGCCTGGTGGCTACAGAAGGCTCACCCCTTTTGGATTGCGGACTGGGTCCTTCTGACGATGGACACCAGTCTCCGTGGCTGGGGAGCGGCGACGGGTCCAAACTTGTTTCAGGGATGATGGACACCGGCAGAATCTGTGCTTCCAATAAACATCTTGGAACTTCGGGCAGTATTCAAAGCTCTCCAGTAGCAAGGCACATTCTCCACGGAAAACCTGTGCAGGTACTGTCGGACAACGCCACCACGGTGGCTTACATAGACCGCCAAGGAGGAACCCGAAGTCAGACGGCACTGACAGAAGTGTCCCGCATTCTGGCTTGGGTGGAAGGCAATCTCCCTGCCATCTCGGCAGTGTTCATACCAGCAGTCCTCAACTGGGAAGCAGACTTTCTCAGCCGTCAATACGTGCATCCAGAGGAATGGTCTCTTCACCAGGAGGTGTTTCAACTACTGGTGAACAAGTGGGGCCTTCCAGAGATAGACCTCATGGCCTCCCGACACAACAACAAACTGCCGGTGTACGGGTCAAGAACAAGAGACACGGAGGCTCTTCTGGTAGACACTCTGTCGGTCCAGTGGACCTTCCAGTTTGCGTACCACTTCCCTTCGTTCCCCCTTCTTCCTCGAGTACTACGAAAATTCAAGCAAGAAGGCTGATAGCTCCAGCGTGGCCCAGACGCCACTGGTACTCAGATCTTCGGAGTCTCTCCATAGACACTTTGATGCTTTTGCCTCAACGTACGGACCTGTTGTCTCAAGGTCCTTGCCATTACCCGGACCTGGGTCGTCTGTCTTTGATGGCGTGGCTGTTGAGACTGCCCTCTTAAGGTCCAGGGGTTTTTCCAGCTCTGTAGTTTACACCATGCGCAGAGCTCGGAAGCCGGCTTCTGCAAGAATTTACCACAGGGTGTGGCATACTTTCTTTGAATGGTGTCGCCCTAGAGGCTATGATCCTCAGGTGTTTAGGATATCCAGGGTTTTGGCTTTCCTACAGACAGGCTTAGATCACGATGTTCGCCTTGCTTCCCTGAAGGTGCAGGTTTCTGCCCTCTCAGTGTGGTTTCAGCGTAGGATTGCTACTCTTCCTGATGTCCGCACCTTTTTGCAAGGTGTACTTCGCATTCAGCCTCCCTTTGTTCCACCAGTGGCTCCTTGAGACTTGGCTGTGGTCCTGAGGGTTCTCCAAGGACCGCCATTTGAACCACTGGGCTCAGTGGATTTGAAATGGCTTACGGCTAAGACTGTTTTTCTTCTGGCCATTGCTTCGGCCAGAAGGGTGTCAGATTTGGGGGCTCTCTCATGTCGCCCTCCCTTTCTGATTTTTCATAGGGATATGTCGGTGCTTCGCACTTGCCCTGGTTTCCTACCTAAGGTGGTATCTAGTTTCCACATTAATGAGGAAATTATAGTACCAGCCTTTAATTCCCCAGACCTCTCAATTCAACCGTACCAATTCATTTTGGAAGTCGGACTCCTTGTTTGTCCTCTATGGTTTCTGTAAGAAGGGTTGGCCTACCACTAAGCAAACTTTGGCAGGATGGATTCGCATGGCGATTTCTGAGGCTTACATTCATGAGGGCCTTCCTGTACCATCCTCTGTTAAAGCTCTTGCAGAGTGGACAGCGCGGGCAGTCCAGCAAGACTCCAGCGCTTTTGCTCAGTCACCCCATCGACGCCGTTACAGATCCGGGGATGGCTAGCAAGGGCCCAGGAGGATCCCTGGACTGGATAGGGACTAAGGTAAGCGGCGGTGACCCGCCGAACACAGTCTGATTCCCTCAGGGCTGGACGCTCCACGGATAGGACAGCGGTGGAGCCAAGCACTGAGACCTGCACTTCCACAGGCCCACTGGAGACACAAGCTGGCAGGTGCAGGGCACTGTAGGAGCTCCAGCGTCACGGGGGTTAAATGCTGGCATGGGGAGGCTGGTTTCCCTGTTGGACAGGAAGCTCCTCCCCGCTGCACAGCGCGCCTTCCACTGCATTCCGGCTGGTTGTTGCAGCTTTCCAACTCTGGTCCCACCCCCTCCGAGGTCTCTGGCAGCCATTTTCTCTGGGCTTTGTCATAGATCACTCAGGGGAGTGCGAAGTCTAGGTCCCCCTGCATACCTCTTCCACAAGGGTCAGTGTATGTAGCACTATTTCCTACCAGACACTGAGTCTGTGTAGTTGATTGGTAGTGTAATCTGTGCTAGAGTAATTCTGCATTGTATGTGACTGTATCTTTACTTTCTTCTGTCAGCCATTTTACTTTCCCTGTTCCTTTCTGGTTCATAGCCCCTTTCAGTACTTGTTCTGTCAGGGTGGTATATTGCCCAAAAGTTACTTTTACTGTGGGGTGGGTCACATACGGTGTGCTCTATCCCCTCTGTTTCTACAATGTCTGATATTGAGAATTTGCAAAATCCTGCCCCTGTCCTGCTTTCATACATAAAATGTAAGGCAGGAATAGGGCAGGGAGAGTTGGTCCAGGAGGGCTTATATGGGGCATGCTTTACTCTGGCTGGCCCCTCTATTTCTGGTGCGGCTCAAGAACCTCCTTGGGCTTGCTTTGTGCAGGTTCTGACTTCAATTGCAGACCATGTGGCAGCTCCTCCTGTGTTTCCCTAGATGGCGTGACCACCTGGGGAACCCTGTCTCCTCTGCAAGGTTTCCCTGGGCAGTTGATGGTGGCCCAGAGCCTTCCACAACAGCCGGCTCAGGGGAGTTCTGACCCAGTGTGGGTAAATTCTCTCTACGGTGAAAAATCTGATGGAGATTTTACAGGGAGAATCCTCACATAGACCGGCTAAGAGACTGTTGTTGTCTTCTCTATCTACTTATTATTATGATGATGATGACAGATGATGGAGAAATTCTGGATAAACCATCAGACTCTGAGCCCTCCTTGCGGGAGACGGAGTCTAGGTCAAAAATCTATATTCCAGGCCTGATACGGGCGGTCTGTTTGGCCATGGTTATAGAAGACGAGGAGCCTCCAGCGTCCAAAGGCAAATATGCTTACTTCAAGGATGTAAAGGCTTCAGCGGCCATTTTTCCCGTCAGGCCAACTAATGGAACATGTGGAGGAGGCATGGAAATCTCCTGGTAACGGTTCCAGCCCCAAAGGCGCCTAGCTTATGCCTATCCCTTTGCTATCCCCTCAGGCGGACTCTAATGTTACTCACTCAGTCAAGAGTGCGACCCTGCCTATGCCGTCAATATCTTCTCTGAAAGATACTATGGACAGGAAGGTGGAGATTTGTTTGAAGTCCTTATATTCCCTGTCAGGGGCAGCTACTAGACCAGCCATGGTTATCTGCTGGGTGGCCAGAGCTATGGAACGCTGGGCGGACTCTTTGGAGGAGTCGTTTGCCTCGGATGCTACCACGGAACAAGTGGTTCTGGTGGGTAATCTCCAAGATTCGGCTACATACATAAATGAAGCAGCTTTTGATGTCTGTCTCAACACCTCACGGGTTTCGGCTGCAGCAATTTCTGCTCGGCGCTCTCTGTGGTTGCGCTCTTGGAGAGCTGATACGGATTCCAAGAAAGGTTTGGAAGGTTTACCTTATAATGGTCAAGTCCTGCTTGGACCAGACTTGGACAAGATTGTGGACACATTGGCAGCAGCTAAATCTGCTTGTCTGCCTTCTGCTCCTGCCCCCTTGGGGGCCAGATCCTCGTCCTTTCGGCCACAGGGCAAGCCTAATAGCTCAGTCCTTTCCTAGACAGTCCACCAACAAGAAATCCCCAAAGCCCAAGAAACAGGCTTGGAGTGCTAGACGTCCGGCTGCTAAATCTGACGACAAATTCTCAGCCTGATGGGACGGGCCTCCCCTTGGGGGACCCCAGGGTGGGAGGCCGACTTCTTCAGTACGCCCAGTTCTGGTACCAGACTACCACAGACAACTGGGTAAGGGAAGTGGTCTCTCACAGGTACGCCCTCTTCTTCCGCAGAAGACCTCCCCATCAGTTTTTCTGCACAGGCCTTCAAACAAGGACAAGGTCTTACAAATTCAGACGGCAATACAATCCTTGCTTCAAGAGGGGGTCATTGTACCGGTCCCATTACCCCAAAGGGGGATGGGTTACTATTCCAGTCTATTTCTAGTTCAGAAATCGAATGGATCTTTCAGACCTATCCTCAATCTCAAGACTCTGAACAAATTCCTCAGGGTACCTCGGTTCAGGATGGAAACCCTACCCTCCATTATACTGGCTATGGAACCTGGGAATTTTATGGTGTTGCTGTATATCCAGGATGCATATCTGCATATTCCAATTGCTTCATCTCACCAATATTTTCTCCAGTTTGCTGTGCAACACCAGCATTTCCAGTTTCAGGCAATGCCGTTCGGCCTTCTACTGCCCCTCGCGTATTTACAAAAATTATGGTGGCGATGGCAGCCCATCTGCGGTTGCAAGGGGTCCACCTGTTACTCTACCTGGATGACCTGTTGCTACTAGCAGGGTCGCCAGAGGTACTTCAATACCATCTACAGCTGACAATATCAGTTCTGCAGACTCACGGATGGTTGATAAATTGGAAGAAGTCCTCCTTGACTCCTTCCCAGAGGATGCTCCACCTGGGAGCTCTGTTGGATTCTCACCAGCAAAGTATCTGTCTAACCACAGAGAAGATCTCCACTTTGCAGACGTGAGTACGCAGATGCCTCCACTGTCGCCGAGTGTCCATTCACTCAGCAATGAGATTACGGGGGTCCACAGTGTCGACCTACGACATGGTGGCCTATACCCAGTTTCATTCCCAGCCTCTGCAGAAATTGATCCTAGTCAGGTGGGACAGATCTCATCATCGGATAAGGACACAAACAATGGTGCTCTCTCCGGAGGTGCGTCTGTCTCTGGCTTGGCGGTTACAGACGGGTCACTTCACCAAGGGGCACCCCTTTTGGATTCTGGACTGGATTCTCTTGACAACAGGCGCCAGTCTCTGGAGTTGGGGCGCAGTGATGGGTCCACACTCATTTCAGGGTCGGTGGACAGCAGAGGAGTCTGTTCTACCAATCAACATATTGGAGGTGTCATGCATTCTGACATGGGCAGAAGGCAATCTCCCAGCCATATTAGTGGTGTTCATACCAGGAGTGCTCAACTGGGAAGCGGACTTCCTCAGCCATCACGACGTGCATCCTGGGGAATAGTCTCTTCACCAGGACATGTTTCAACTCCTCGTGGACAAGTGAAGCCTTCCGGCAGTGGACCTCAAGGCCTCCCGACACAACCACAAGCTGCCAATGTACGGGTCCAGAACAAGAGACGCAGGGGCTCTTCTGGTAGATGCTCTGTCAGTCAAGTGGACCTTCCAGTTTGCGTATCTGTTTCCTCCAATCTCCCTACTTCCTCGAGTGCTTCGGAAGTTCAAGCAAGTACTATTGTGGGATTTCTTTTGGCACAATGGCACTTTTTATGAACAAATAAGAGGAACAGCTATGGGCACTAGATTCGCGCCATCATATGCAAACCTCTTCATGGGTTTTTGGGAGGAACATCACATATGGAATAACAATATCTATAAAGAAAATATTAAGTTATGGTACAGATTTATTGACGATATTATTTTTATATGGGATGGGAGTGAAGAAGAACTCAAAATATTTTATGAGATTTTAAACAATAATGATTTTAACATTCGTTTAATTTATAATCACAGTAAAGTGGAGATACATTTTTTAGATCTCAACATTTACATTAAAAATAATGAAATACAAACTAAAAACTATATGAAACCTACAGACAGTAATGCATATATCAATACGACAAGCAACCACCATCCAGTATGGTTAAGAAACATACCAAAAGGTCAATTAAGAAGAATAAGACGTAATTGCACTGAAGTGGAAGTTTTTACTGAACAAGCAGAAAATTTAAAAAAGAAATTTGTGGCTAAAGGATACTCCAAAAAACTGGAAATCCCAGTCAAGGAAATGAAAGAAATAGACAGGGGTTTGTTATTACAAATAAAAGAAAGGAAGATGAAAAGTTAAAAATACCGTTTATTACCACTTTTAACGGCCAGTATAAATTAGTGGAAAAAATGATACGTAAATATTGGTATCTATTACAAAAGGACCCAATTTTAAACCCTGTTATTTCTGATAGACCTACCTTTATATATAGAAAATTTGAAAAACAGATTAGTTCAAAGCGCTATCCCAATAAAGAGGACGAATAGAATAAAATCTAAAGGATTTTATCGTTGTGGCTTATGCCAAATGTGTAAAAACCATGTTAACCAACCCAATAAACTTGTAAATTATAGTTCCAAGACAACTGGAGTAACACGAGACATCACACAATTTATAACGTGTAACAGTATGAATTGCATATATTTAATAGAGTGTAGTTGTGGACTCCAATACATCGGACGAACCTCTAGGACTTTAAAAGAAAGATGGTCCGAATACGTTAGAAATATTAAAAAGGGCTTTGAAAAACATTCATTGTCGTTACACTTCAAGGAACATCATAACAGCTCCATCAGGGAAGTTCGTAAGGTTATGGGCATTCAGATAGTAGAAAAACATTGGAGAAAAAGAAAACTTGATAGTAATCTTGCGAAAATGGAAATGAAAACGATTTATGAATTAGGCACTTTACATCCGAAGGGTATGAATATGGACTTTGAATTAAAATGGTTTTTATAGTTTTTATAGACTATATAATTTTATGTATATCCATTTTTATCCTAATATATTGGGTTTATTTTTTAATTCTACTTATTTACTGATGTCTTTTAATTCTGCTTATATGCTGATGTCCACATAATTTGAATGGGACACATGCAGAAGAAGGTAGATTTTTTATATTTTACTTATTTACATACTTATACCTTATCCCCACTAATATTTTAAAAAGGGATGTTTTTAGATTGGTACACACTCATAAAGGTAGAGTGTTATGAATAAGTATGACATACAAGATATATAAAGAAGTTCCATGCCCCGTACATGCGCTCCGCTGGCTAGAAAGTGGAATACATTAACTTTCCCTAAGCACTTCCGCACATCGGAGAGATTGCGTTCCACGGGATCTGACAGGTGGAACGCACACAACACTTACAACCAATAGAGGATATTGACCTACTCGAAGTACTTCCGTAAACCGGAAGTGTATGCGTTCCACGGGATCTGTCAGGTGGAACGCATACAACACTAATGGAACACTCCGATCTAGAGGCACATATGGGGACCGGGCGAGTCTTTCCACATAAGAAATGATGGCCCCAGTATGTAAGATCGGTGTCCAGCTATAGTTGTTTAGCACTATAGGGACAACATTAAAAACAAGCCTGCAAACTGGAACCGGAAATGTATGCGTTCCACGTGCATGATGCAGTGGAACGCAAATGATATATGTACAATATTTCTTATGTTTAACAAAGGAATTTCCACGAGTGAGTTAAGAGATAAAGATATAGTGTATATTGTTTGTATTATTTTATGAATTTAAGGTATTTTTAAGAATATTTATCCCCTCAAGTAATGAACCAATGAATGAGGAGGGAGGGGTATTTATAGGTAACAGTCAGTACAGCCCTATACACCTTGATAAAGGCTTTTACAAGCAGAAACGCGTTGGTGGTGGAGTTGTGAGGAGGTGACCATCCACACTGGGTTACAGCAGGTAGATTCTTGATCCCAGGAGGTATCCTGTGTATGTTATATCAAACGCTTGATGGTGTTTGTATACACCTGGTCTTGAGGTACGCTTATTCACAATTGTTTTAAAGAATTTTACCTCATAATAAAAAATTGTATCACACTATTTGCGACCCGTTTTGTTCCCCTTCTTATCATTTGAGGAACAAGGGATATGCACACTGGTGTGAGAAGAGGATAAAGTGAAAAATTTGATTGGGCTGACTGACTGGATTTTAAGAAGCTATTTTCACCTTTTTACCTACCGGTATTTTGGAATTTGAGGAAATCTCTCCCTATTAAGTACATTTCAGAACAATTTTAGTCCATGTGTCAACGGACATTTGTATTATATCAATATTAGACTGTGTTCCCCAATTTAGATTGTGCTCAGGGTTCGTTTTCTCTGTTATCCTTGTATGCCTCGCCCTTGGGTCAGGTATACAGTGCTCTATATCCTACAAAGCCCCCCGGGGGGTTTGGTCAGTTGAGTCAGAGCCTATTTACATTTGCGAGGTATATGTAATATATTTGCATTGTATGTGACTTAACGCTAGCTGCTGTATTGAGTTAAATCTATCACTTTGTTTCTCATCCCTCTGTACAGGTGTGTGGGGTTTTTCATAGTCTTGCACATTTACATGTGAAGACGGTCACATTACATTTATACTTTATACCTGTGATACACTGTTATGTCTAGAACAGGATTTTGTGCAAGATGGCTTATGTAGGGCCTGTTGTAAACAGCCTCTTCTCCATTATGGTACACCAACACCTGCACAAGAACCACCTTGGGTGGCCTCATAGTTTCAGGTCTTGTCGAATTTAGTGCACCGTGCAGCAGCTTCACAGGCGCCTGCTGCATCCCTCTGTGGGGTACCCACAACAGTTATATCCATCTATGTATATGTCTCACATGAATCCTTTTTGGTTTGATACTTATGCTCACTCTAGTCAGAGTATGCTGCCATCTATAGCCGCTCAGCAGGTAATGCAGGCAAACAGTCCAGTGGTGGTAAAGCAAAAGAATATGAGAGCATCCCTTCAGGCTTTGCCTCAGGATCCTCACATGGCATCATCATCAGACTCTGATAGTCAGAGTTCCGGTTCTTACTCGATTGAGGAAGACCACCAATCCTCAGTAGATATCCCTTCTCTGGTAAGAGCAGTTTGATCTGTCCCAAGTATAGAGGAAGTATATCTAAGACTCCGTTTTTTTTAGGCGTCAGAAGGTGGCAAAGGATTATTTCTTCTTCACTAGGTCATAGGGGACACAGGGACTACGCTGGAGCATAGGCTGGCAGGCGGAGTCTGGGCACCAAAGGGTCGGCGACCTCGGCCGGGTTCTCACAGCACAGAGGCCCGCAGCCGGACGCCGGGGCAGCGATAAGGTAAGACACGGCTCCCTTATACAGGGAGCAGCAGCAGACCACCAGGGCACTTAGGCAGCGGGGGGTCTGCAGTGCTGCCAGCAGGACACTGTAGGCGGCCATTGCCCTCCCGTGGCAATGTCAGCAGGGGGAGGTAGGCTCTCCCCCGTTAGCCCCTCCCCTGTCCCTTGGTGTGTTCCCTCACGGAGGCTTCCCACCATGGGCTTACTCCTCCTCCTCCTCCTCTCTCCTTCAGGCAGACGCTGAGCAGCCATTTTACAGAGGTGCTGGCGACAGTTAGTCTCCAGAGAGGTTTGGCTCCTGTCTCCCTGTATACTTCCCCTCAGGTCAGGTTATACAGTCTAGCTCCTTCCAGCCAACTGGGGTTGGATTGTTGAGCATTTTATGCCTATTATATTGCATTGAATGTGACTGTGCTTGTTCTCAGATTTCACACTATTGTCTCCATCTATTTTTTGTTGCTATAGCTGTGAAAGGGGTTAATTCCCCCTCATTATCAAATTTGTGTGGCCCCCTACATTCAGTGCACTGTTCCCTATTGCGCACCCCGGTTATATAACTAGGCGTGTGGGACCTTTCTTGGAATACGGGAGCTGATTCAGACCCACTCGCTAGGATGCGATCGCTCGTAGCTGGCCGATATTTAGAATCTGCGCATGCAAATGTGAGCGAACCTCTACGAAAGATCGGGAAGCGCTCGCTCGCCCAGCATAGACAGCCCAGTTGAATGAGTGACAGGAGAGGCCATTTGTGGGTGGTAACAAGGGCAGGCCACTAGAAACGGGGGAGTGGAGGTACGAACGCAGGCGTGCCTGAGTGTTTCAACGCCGTTTCAGAGGCATGCATAATTAACAGGCAGCATCGTTGTACACGTCACCTGGTTGTATTTCACACTGAAGTGATCGCAGTGCTTGCAGCAAGGTATAGTCAACCGCAAGCGCTGTTAGCGCATCCGATGGTGCTCGATGCACTTCCAGGAGATGATGTGCGCAAGTGGGCATCTTATGAAAGGCTAGTGGCATCTGCATACAAAGTGATAGCACGCCAAGACATAGTGGGCATGCTAATGCCTTGCCGTACGATTGCCTGCCTTGCTAGGCGTGCGTTAGATTTGCATACACTGGGAGTGAGCAAATGCATCTAGCGAGCAGGTCTGAATGAGCTCCTGTGTACAATGTCTTTCAGGAACAAAGCGCCCAAGGAGGTGGAGGCTCCTTTGCTGCGTACATGTAGACACGATTCTGCTGGTCTTTCCCCAAAAGATGCGGTCCAGGATGGTCTCTGTATCCGGTGTTTCTCAGACACACCGCGAGATGTCTCTTCTACTGCTTCCAACCAGGACACAACATGGGCCGCCAACTTGTCGCAGTTGGTGGATCGCCTTACAGCTCCTGCCTCTGTCCTTCCTACTTTGGGGGTCCAGGCCGCCCCTATTTTGCAGCCTCAATTGCAGCTGCCTGTGCAGGAACCCCCATGGATGAGCACCTTCTCCCAGTCAGTGCAAGGTTTAGCTCAGGTCTCTGCCTCCTTTCAGCAGATGCTGGAAAAGGGACCATACTTCTGGACGCAGACCGTCCAGGTGTGAAAAATCTGTCCTCCAGACGGTTGACTCTTCTGATTTCGAGCTCTCCTCGGACCAGGAAGGTAATTTGTCCGATGCCTCGGAGAATAAAACCTTGTCTGTTCAGGAGGTGCCTCTCTCTCAAGTAGATGTTGTTGCCTTCGTTAGAGTAGTCAGATCGGTCCTTTCTATGGAGGACGAGGAACCGGCTCCTAAACCAAGGACTCCTGTTTTCAAGCGTCAGAAGAAGATCTCAGTGGAGTTT
Source organism: Taudactylus pleione (assembly GCA_031769625.1). Taxonomy (NCBI): domain Eukaryota; kingdom Metazoa; phylum Chordata; class Amphibia; order Anura; family Myobatrachidae; genus Taudactylus; species Taudactylus pleione. The sequence goes on along the minus strand of JAUIMM010000391.1, from coordinate 4,924,956 downwards.
CCTAAATCTGAACAGCTTGAGGAAATACTAGCTGAGGCTTGGACCGCTCCTAACTGCAAAAGGTGTCAGCTTCTTCTGTGTCGGCCAGAAGTGCCCTCTGGCTGGGCTCTTGGCACGCTGACTCTGACTCTAAGAAGGCCTTTCCTTATTCTGGTGACGTTCTACTTTAGCTAGAATTGGATAAAATGGCGACTTCCAAGACAGCGTTTCTACCTTCAGCAGCAGCACCTAGACCTCGTGCGTCCTCCTTTCGCCCACAAGGGACAGTCCTTTTCAAGGTCCCAGAATCCTTCCACTAAGACCTGCAAGTCCAGAAGCAAGCAGTCCTAGCCTACCAGATGTCCGGCGGCCAAACCAGCCGAACAAGCCTAACAATTGAGAGGGTGGGCCTCTCCCTGGGGGTCCCCAGTGTAGGAGGCCGGCTTCTGCTTTTCTCCAACATCTGGATGACATCCACGTCAGACGCCTGGGTTCGTGGCGTAGTTTCGCAGGGCTATGCTCTGTCGTTCAGGAGGCATCCTCCTGCACGTTTTTTTACCACCGGACTTCCAGGAAATCCAAAAGCGCTGCGGGAGTCAATTTGCTCTCTACTAGCCTCCAGGGTAATAGTTCCTGTCCCTCAGGATCAGAGGGGCACTGGCATCTACGCCAATCTCTTCCTGGTTCAGAAGCCGAACGGCTCCTTCCGCCCAATTCTCAACCTCAAATACCTCAACAAGTATTTGCGGGTCCCCAAGTTCCGTATGGAGTCTTTTCACTCCGTCATTTTGGCCTTGGAACCGGGGGATTTCATGGCCTCCTTGGATATCCAGGATGCTTATTTACATGTGCCTATCTGACACAGTCACCATCGTTTCCTCCGGTTTGGAGTCAAGGAGGAGCGCTACCAGTTTCTACTTCCGTGATCCAGACGATGCTTAGGGCAAGGAAGCCCGCATCTATCACAGGATTTGGCATTCTTTTTTTTCATTGGTGTTCCCACAGAAAATATGACCCTAAGGTTTTCAGGGTCTCACGAGTTCTTGCTTTTCTTCAGGCTGGACTAGGCTTAAGTCTTCGTCTGGCTACCTTGAGAGTTCAGGTTTCTGTTTTGTCAGTTTGGTTCCAGCGCAGAATTGCTACTCTGCCAGCCGTTTTTTCAGGGAGTTCTCTGTCTGCAACCTCCTTTTGTCCCTCCGGTGGCACAGTGGGATTTATCCTTAGTTCTCGGGGTGCTGCAGGCTCCCCCCTTTGAACCATTAGACACAATGGACCTCAAATGGTTGACAGCGAAGACCCTTTTTCTCCTCGCTATCTCCTCAGCTCGCAGAGTTTCTGATTTGGCAGCACTTTCATGTCGCTCTCCATTTTTGATTTTTCATCAGAATAGAACTGTCCTCCGTACAAGGGCAGGTTACCTTCCAAAGGTGGTAACCAGTTTTCATATAAATGAAGACATTGTAGTCCCAGCCTTTCAGTCTTTCTGTAGGTAAAGCTTCACTGGATGTGGTTCGAGCTCTTCGTATCTACGTGGATCGTGCCAGCTCCATCAGGAAATTGGATGCACTTTTTGTGTTAGCTGGCCAGCCTCGTTTATGAAAGCCATATAACAAGCAGACTCTGGCTCGTGGCTGCGTAAGACTATTTCTCATGTGTATACTCAGGCTGATCTCCCTGTTCCAAACACGGTGACAGCACATTCTACTCGGTCTGTGGGACCATCGTGGGCGTTTAGACATGACGCTTCTGCAGAACAATTGTGCAAGGCGGCGACTTGGTCTTCGGTCCACACTTTCATCAAATTCTATGCATTTGATACTTTTGCCTCCCAGGATGCTTCCTCTGGGCGGCAGATTCTCCTTTCTGCTGGGGATTGTCCCCACCCTTAAGGGAACTGCTTTAGGACATCCCCAAGGTAGTTCCAGTGGACCCTATGGACCCTGAAGAAGAAAATAAGAGTTATGGAATAACATACCTTAGTTAACTCTTTTTCATTGAGGTCCATAGGGTCCACAGGGCACCCACCCTGACACACCTGGCCTCGGTTGGGATGTTCTTTTCTTTTTGTGTCACCGATTCCCTCTTCGTTTTTTGAGAGCGTTTGTGTACATTGTACTTCCTTCTCCACTTTCCGTCTCTTGCTTGTTTAGAAACTGAATGCCTGTGGCTGGGGGCGGGGTATATAGCAATGGATTACTCCAACTACATAACCCACCAAGGTAGTTCCTGTGGACCCTATGGACTTCGAAGAAAAAAAGAGTTAACTAAAGGTATGTTATACCATAACTCTTATTATTTCCATATACATTTTAGCTGCGTTGTTTCACTTACTGAAACAAGTTTTTAAATAATAATGGTATCTGGAAGTGAGCAACGTCTACAGTACAGTTAATCCTCCCTTGCAATTTGATAGGAAATGAAGAGGCATGGCCGTATATATTAAAATAGTGTTTTAATGTCATATTTAACTTGAAAAAAACATGGAAGCCTCATTCTTGCTCACACAATAATTTCCCTGAGATTTGATTGGCTGCGGTCTCTGAACATGTGACATAGTGCACGAGGCTCCACCTCCTGCAGCTGTATACAGGTAACCACAGGCGACAGAGGAACACGGGTGACGTAATTTCGCTCACCCCGTCTGAAGTGCGTCGGCTGTGGCAATGCTGGGGGCGGAGACAAAGCATTAATATCTATAGGAATAAAGAACAGGAGGGGGCCCGATTCAAAGATGGACACTAATGCCACCGTATCTGCGAATTTCTACGACTGTGAAAATATGCAAATGTGGAAATTACACACATGCAAAGTATGACTCACGTGCAGAACACTCGCAATTGCTCATCTGTGTAAATAGCGGCACTGTATACACCTCTGAATTAGGCCCGGGGCTATCTTTCATAGTCAGTTACGTTACAGGAAAACAGATTTGGACGTTAAATTGTAAGCACTTTGGGATAAAAAGGCATAATGTGCGATTTCTTCTAAACAAAGAATAGTTTCTTGGTATGTGGTTAATTTACTATGTATTTTTAGATAACAATATTATCTATCAGGGCCGGATTAAGGTTTGTGGGGCCCGCGACCTATAAAAAAAAGTGTACCAACATAATATATATACACACAGACTGCGGAGATTTACAGTATATGAGGCTTGAAACCGCTATAGAGAGTCATACAGCAGAGCCAGTTGCATTTAGCTACTGTATTGACACCAGCTGGTATGAGAAGTTGGCGCTGTGTAATAATATTCTGTAATAATAAATGACATTGGTGCCAGAAATGGGATTTCCTCATATCAATTAGCTGATGGTGATTTTTTTTTTTTTTTTTTTTAATCTCATCTCTCACCTGAAGGTAGAACTCCCCCACGCTGTCTGAATGTCAGAATTAAGGGGCGGGAGACTCCTGCCCGGGACATTAGGAACGTCAGATAGTCTACGAGAGGGTCTTCACTTTTCTCTTCACTCTGCGGCAGAAAGTGCGCTCGTGTTACCAGACTGATTTGTTGCTGCGCTTTTTTTTTTTTTACGATTGCCCTTAATGAGCTCCGCGGTGCACTTACCGGCATCTCGCTTCTCCCCCGACTCTTCACTGTCACCATCCCCCGGGAGAGGACCCGCCCCTGCAATGCCTCCCAGAGGTCGCGAGACACACCCAGCATGATCCAGACCGCCTCGTCCTGGAGGTAGAGCTGGACCTCCCCTGTTCCGTCCTCCGCTTTCACACTGAGACAATGAAGGGATGAGATGAATGAGCATATCTCAGCCCCTGTACTCCTGTTACTCCCACCTTCATCTTATCAATTCCCTGTATAAATCGGCAACAGGCGCACGCTGCCCCCATAGTCAATTAGATAAGTCTAAACGGTAAAGTAGACGTAGACATGTCGCCTACACACGGCAAAGTGAAATCGAGGAACCTGGCATCAAAGCGGATCTTACAGCCAATTCGCGCTTCATAGAGTGAAGACCCATACACGCTAATGTAATAACCTCCAAAGATGTGGGCGGTGGGGAGATTTCGGCAATGAGGCCGTGATATTTTAAAGCAGCTTCTTTATTTAAAAGGCAAAACCAGGTTGTTTTTGCCTTAAAACAAACTGCCGCTTTAAATGTAGCAGCTCTATCGCCAAAAAACCTCCCCGCCCGCATCTCTCACGCCACAATACTTGGATGATGATGTGTGTGGTCCGACCCAATGTGCAGCCTGTTAATCTACTTGAGAGCCACGCTGAGGCATGAGACACAATGCAAGCTCATTAATACCCGATGAATTGATAGGCTGCATCCCCAAGGATATCGGTTCAGCTGCCCTGGGGCAGTGATTTACATTACTCGGGGCGTTCCACGGCGTGTGGAGCGGGGGTGCACAGACATTCTCACTACCTATACTTTTCATAGGAAGCATTTAGGGTCACTTTGTTCCCCCAACGAAAAGTACAAGCACACAAGAGCTGTCATAAATAAGGTCTAATTTATAAAGGGGCGATACTGAAGTGACGTTTGCACACAGGGCCTGATTTAGAGATGGAGGGGATTGCTGAACCGCAGACAAGCGACTGTGCAGTTCCGTCCAATCTCAAATGCAGCAGGAGGTGACTAGACATCTCCTTGCTGCATCTGCGATCCCAGCGCTGCGACCACGATGGTTGCTCGATAGGCCAGGCTGTGGTAGCTGAAGCTTACCGCAGCCTGGCCGGGTCCTGGCAGCTGCGAGGCCAGGAAGTCTGCATTCAACACTACCAGCAACCCCCCCCCCCCCCAATGCTTCTGCCTGCTTCAGGCAGAGGTTTGGGGGAACGGTGTGCGAGATCCTGGACCTGTACTGCACATGGGCAGAACGGGTCCTGTGCGAACGCAGACTTTTAAGACGTGGGAGATGTGCGCTAACTATCAGGCCCAGAGTACCTTCCACTTTGTCGAGGGAACCTGATGTGCAAGGGCGCATCACCACCCTGCGCCAAATACAGACGTTTTGTGTTTCGCTGCGTGAGCTCCAGCCGGTGGAGGTGATGCTGCCAGGGTGGGTCCCTATCAGAGTATAGCTGGGCACTCACCAGGCTTTGGCCCTGAAGATCCCAGACGGAGAGGTGCAGGAGGGGAAACGGTCGCAGGCGGCCTAGAGACAGAGAGGAGATTTAGCCGGGTGACAGCAGGAAACTCCAGAAGCCCCAGAACTGGGACAATTACCTGTAGGAAGGTGCTTCCACACGAGGAGCAATCCCAGTGCAGGGTCAAGCTGAAGACACAGGTCACCGAGCAGATGGCGCGTTGTGGTGTCAATGGGCCGGGCAGGTTCCTGAACAGCGCAAGAGGGGGCACGGATGTATTCTCACTGACCAGGAGGAGGACGGACGTTGCTTCAGTAACAGAATAACTCTTTAATAAAAAAAAATAATTCAAAGAGTGGACTGCGAGTATCGCCCACTTACCTGCTCGCTGCCGAGATGCTCAAGACTCTTAGGTAGGTGGTGGGCACACTTCGGAGGTAGGGCCGGCCAGACCTTAAGTGGATAGAGAAGGATGCCTAAGCATTACGTTCTGGAACTGCTCTTTCAGGGCAGTAGTCAGGTATCTAATGACACCAGGTCCCAGATAATAGGAGAATGGAGATAATACCTGGACACTTTCCTCTCCAGTCCGTGCATGAATACTGTGGCCCCTGGGAGCAGCCCCAGCGGGTAGGGGCCCTGAAACAGATCCAGGTAAACAGAGGCAGATGATTGGCCGTCAGGCTGTGTCAGGTTCACTTTGAGGGAGACTCCGTGTGGCAGGAAGCTGTCTGAGGGGGGGAATACTGGGTGTCAGGGTCTTACCGAGGCTACAGAGTGAGGAGATGTATCGCGCTTACCGGGAGCACGTGTTCTGGATGACTGTACACGTGTGCTCTGTGTGTGGCACAAGCAGCGGCTGGACACTACCCCAGTCACAGACAGCAGAGAGCCATGTGAACTGAAAAATAGAAAAAACAAAAAAAAACACATTACATGTGAACAACATACCAGTCATATCCGGATGACTTGTGTCAGTCACGTGGGGGTCACTGACCTGCCCTTTAAAGCTTCTTCTATGGCGAGACCTTCAGCTTGGCACGGTAGAGGCTTGGGGGCCTGAACATACACAATGGGCAGATCAGTGTGTGTACGAGGAAGGCACATGGCCCAACATGTAAAATAACATCGCTAATTATTTACCTCCACATCTTCTAGTGTCCAGGCACTGTGGACTTTGAGGCACCGAGGACCGGGCGGAATTTCCGGGGAGCAGAGATCAAATATCCCAGAGTCCTAAAATATATAAATCCTATATTATAAATATGGATAAAGGGAGCTATGAGCCTGTCCCTCCTCCTGCAGGGTGACACAGTGACACAGACAGAAGGGAGCTATGAGCCTGTCCCTCCCCCTGCAGGATGACACAGACAGAAGGGAGCTATGAGCCTGTCCCTCCCCCTGCAGGGTGACACAGAAATTAGGGGGCTATGAGCCTGTCCCTCCCCCTGCAGGGTGACACAGACAGAAGGGAGCTATGAGCCTGTCCCTCCCCCTGCAGGGTGACAGTGACACGGACAGAAGGGAGCTATGAGCCTGTCCCTCACCCTGTAGGGTGACACAGACAGAAGGGAGCTATGTCCCTCCCCCTGCAGGGTGACACAGTGACACAGACAGAAGGGAGCTATGAGTCTGTCCCTCCTCCTGCAGGGTGACACAGACAGAAGGGAGCTATGAGCCTGTCCCTCCCCCTGCAGGGTGACAAAGACAGAAGGGAGCTATGAGCCTGTCCCTCCCCCTGCAGGGTGACACAGAGAGAAGGGAGCTATGAGCCTGTCCCTCCCCCTGCAGGGTGACACAGACAGAAGGGAGCTATGAGCCTCCCCCTCCCCCTGCAGGGTGACACAGACAGAAGGGAGCTATGAGCCTGTCCCTCCCCCAGCAGGGTGACACAGTAATTACAGTGAGCAGCAGTGGGATCTCACCGGTTCTCCTGTCGCAGTGATACGATACAGCCTGTTGGGTTGCAGGAAATGAAACCATCGCATGGAGGAGGAAGAGAACTGCAGGAGCACCTGTAAATAAAGACATACAGTGGGAGTAGGATGCGGATGGCCTCCGAGATTGCAATCGGGACCAAGGGACCCACTTTCTTACCTTAGAAACCTGTTCATCTCCCTTAGTGTTAGCCGCCCTCCCTGGCTCGCTGTCCTCTTCCTGTGGGGACAGCTCCTGCAGATCCACCCATGAAGCCCTCGCCTGGAACTGAATCCCTTTGTCATGTCCAGGAATGATCAGTCTGCCCTCCAGACTCTCAATCAGTAGGTGGCGCTGTGCCCAAGACTCTTCTAATCTTGGCACCTTACTGGGCGTGGGCAGGTTGGAGTCCGGGACAGTGCAAGAGGGGCAGCCATCGGAAGAGTGAAGAACTCGGACATCCCGCGTGAGGAATACAGCGTAAGTCCTGAGGAGAGACGTACGTGAGACAGGAGAAGGGAGGGTGAGGAGAGTGAGTGGCAGCACAGAGAGTTTGTTATAGAGAGACAAGAGCTGGTTACTTGCTGCCAGGATCCTCTCCGGTCTCCCTGTCCCGGATTCTTTCTGTCACCAGCTGATACTGACGCACCTCTAGGACGCAGCCTAGGAGAGAAATATTAGGAGGAATCAAATCTGGGGGAGACACGTCATCAACCAATACAGCACGAGCGCTCAGACAACCCGAGACTCACTGGAAACAATGAGGTTTATTACATAGTGTACTGATCCTGCTGAGGGAGGTACTAGATGTGCGAGGAGGGCTGGGTGGTTATTACCGGGGGAAAGGAGGGCTGGGTACAGATTACCGGGAGACAGGAGGGCTGGGTGGTTATTACAGTGTGACAGGAGGGCTAGGTGGTTATTACAGTGTGACAGGAGGGCTGGGTGGTTATTACCAGGGGACAGGAGGGCTGGGTGGTTATTACCAGGGGACAGGAGGGCTGGGTGGTTAGGACAGGAGGGCTGGGTGGTTGTGAGGATACGGGGTTCTCTCAATCACCCAGACACCGAGCAGATGAAACCAACGTGATGATTTATTTTTCCACAGCACACAGAAATAGATAATATGTATGGACAAGCGGTAAATACAGTGAACAGGCAATAAACAGGTAGCAGTCCAGACAGAGGCAGTCCCAGAACAATTCCACAAAATAGTTAGAGACCCTCAGTCCCCACAGTAGGAACTATCACTGATCACACCTGCAGTGAACAGCGCATAAGTCCACTCAATCGTTTCCAGGACCCCACACGTAGAAACTACCAGAGATCACACAGCAGTGATAGTCCCTGGGTCCAACCAAATGTTTCCAGGACCCCATACAGTAGAAGCTAATCACAGAACACACAGCAATGAATAGCGTATAGGTCCTTGCAGAATTTCCAAAATAGAAATCCACAGAACTGGTGATGCGTTCCACTAGCACCTTGGCATAGCGAGACCTCTTAGCCAAAGTCAGCGACTAACATGTGGAGTTGCCTTCGGTGACCTGTTTTGAAATCTTCAAATTTCCCACGATATTGTGACCACCCAGGGGGGTTTGCACCGTTTCCTGATTGGTGCGAGTCCCTTATGCTGTCACTTTCTCCTACCTCCTCTGGGTATTACTTCCCTGACGAACACCTGCTGGGATGGTTCCGTTCAGTCTACCAGGTTCACATGAGGCACAAAACAGGCAAATGGAAGGAGGAGTAAATCCTGAGCGTCCCCTGGGGAGGTGGGAATTAACTTAGAGAGTCTATTGTTCTGGGAGGTGTCACCTTGCTCTAGTGGTTCCGAATAACACAGACATATGGACCAGACTAACATCAAGGCTTATCCAATATTAAACATTACAATTACTTACATTATTACAGTACATAATATACATGCTAATGGAAATATGTGTCCTGAGAATGATCACACATACACTAGGAGATGGGAAGGGGAACACATAAGGACTAAAAAGTAAATTGATCTCTGCAAGGACTGAGATGCTGCCAGTACATTTGTAACACACATCTCATGTCCTCACAGTGGTTATTACCAGGGGACAGGAGGGCTGGGTGTTTAATACCAGGGGACAGGAGGGCTGGGTGGTTATTACCAGGGGACAGGAGGGCTGGATGGTTATTACCAGGGGACAGGAGGGCTGGGTGGTTATTACCAGGGGACAGGAGGGCTGGGTGGTTATTACCAGGGGACAGGAGGGCTGGGTGCAGATTACTGTGTGACAGGCGAACAGGTTGGTTATTACTGGGGCACAGGAGGGCTGGGTGCTGAATACAGGGGACAGGAGGACTGGGTGTTGAATACTGGGGATTAGGAGGGATGGGTGCTGAATATCAGGAATGATCAGGAGGGATGGGTGCTGAATATCAGGAATGATCAGGAGGGATGGGTGATTAATACTGTGGGACAGGAGGGCTGGGTGGCGATTACCGGGGACAGGAGGGCTGGGTGCCGACTACCGGGGACAGGAGGGCTGGGTGCCGACTACCGGGGACAGGAGGGCTGGGTGCCGATTACCGGGGACAGGAGGTCTGGGTGCCGATTACCGGGGACAGGAGGGCTGGGTGCCGATTACCGGGGACAGGAGAACTGGGTGCTGAATACTGGGGATCAGGAGGGCTGGGTGCTGAATACTGTGGGACAGGAGGGCTGGGTGCTGAATACTGTGGGACAGGAGGGCTTAATACCATGAGGCAGGAGGGCTGGGTGCTGACCAGGTGACAGAAAGTGTTGTCCAGACTTGGTTGATAATGAGTCCGTCACAGTAGTGAATGAAAAGACCTTCTCTCAACCCACCTAACCAGGCGATAGGGGGGTGCGGCAGGATCAGGCAGGTGAGTGTAGACATTTGGTCCTTTAATTGGAGGGATCCCGAGGAGGAAGCATGAAGCACACCAAGGAGGACCTGTGGCAGAGATGGGTTACATAGAAACAACACGTTACATCTCCAAGTCTACGTGTATTACTGCACAGAGGGCCTGATTCAGAGCCGGACGCTCTGACAGAGCGCTCGCTCTGAATCAGGGCCGGGCTGTTTTCTTTTTTGAACGGCCTCCTGGCCGCTCGCATAGCTGTGGGTGACCACCCACAGCTTATGCGAGCGGCCAAAATGATGGTCGCGATGGTCAAGACCATCGCGACCATCGGGCTTGCGACGAGACCCTTGCGGTAGGGTCTCGTGGCCGCAAGCCCTGGAGTGCTTTCGGCTCTATCAGAGCCGAGAGCACTCCCACTGACATCACTAGTGATGTCAGTGGGGCCGGCCCCAGACGGTAGGCGTTCCCATGGGAACGCCTCCGTCTGGCCAGCCACGCCCCCGGCACGCCTACCAAAGGGGGCGTGCTGTCACTCACCATCAACAGCACGCCCCCTTTGGTGTGAGACCCATAGCGACGGCTTTGCCATCGCTATTCGGGTCTCGCGCATGCACATGACGGAGCCCCCTCCGTCATGCGCACTGAGCTAACATCGACCTGCTTGCGAGCGCTCGCCAGCAGGTCTGAATTAGGCCCAGAGTACAGAGAGACAGTATGTTCCTCCTCCGTGTCAGCGTATATTACTGCACAGAGTACATACAGACAGTATGTTCCTCCTCTATGCCTGCATGTATTTAGTACAGTGCTGTATCTATAAGTACACGCCAGCGATCACATACTACTGACTACTAGTGGCAGCACGGAATCTGATGGACCATGTTACACAAGACCCCACCCAAACGACAACAAGTTTTTGCGACGGGACTCACATGAGGGGGGGACAGGTCGTCTAACGGCACAGAGTAATGGGACCAGTGAGGACTGCGGTTGGATTCCTCTCTCTGGAGATACTGGGAGTTAGACACTAGAGAGGGGATTAGAGAGAGGGGAGGGAGACACCAGGGAGGAGAGAGGGGAGAGTACTGAGGAAGAGGTGGAAAAGTGACATCGTCATTAGATCATGGACACCACACGTGACCCATTAGCCCCCCGCCCTACTGGTCTCTTACCTCCCGTAAAGGACAGTCATGAGGGTCCGCCAGCATCTCTTTCTGCAGGTCCCTCTCACACCTCCCATCAGTAAAGGGGGAAAGCGTGGGGCCCAGGAGCTTCTCCGTGAGGCCCTGAGGACTAGAACCTGGGGATTTTGCGATGCAGCGCTGTCTGACCAGACGAGGACACAGTCTAAAGGACCAGATAAAAACATGGCTGTAACACATTCTCATATCTCCATACTGACTACACGTATAGCGGACTACACGGTCCACACTAAGCCCTTCCCTGTTCTCTATCCAAGAGAACCTCCTCCACTTCTACAGGTTCCCTCATACGTGTCCCTCCTGATACCATCCTCCCCCCGACCCTCCGCCCTGGAGCTTACTTCTCCTGCGCCCTCTCCACCATGTCACACACCCACAGATACTCCGGGAGACTCAGCCGGTAGCGGAAGAGGAGGTGGAGGTGAACATTGCCGGTTCCAGTAAAAGAAGGAGACGGAGAGCTGAGCCGTGAGAAGTGGCGGATCGTGACCCTACTTCTCAGGCAGCAGGAGACCACGAGAGTGGGGAAGAGAGGGCTGGGAGACTGCTGGAGGTGAGCATCAAACACCTGAGAGACAGAGAGAGAGAGAGTGATGCAAAGTCACCACGTGAGGGTGGCATGCCGTAACGTATCCCTGTGCCCCAAGCTCTCACCTCCACCCTGGCTCCCCGCCTCAGTCCCCTCCCTCCGTTCCGCAGCTGTGTGTACGCCGTGCACAGGACCACTGCCCCATCCAGCTCATAGAGACCGGCACGGGCATCTCGGACACGTGTTATCACCCCCTAAGGTAGAAGAGGAGCAGCAAGTTATGGGTCTGGAACAAGTTACACCATTAAAAGCAAAATATCTCATTGGTTATTATAAGTTCACAGCAACTTAATGAGACGGAAGCAAAATTTGCACAAAATATCCAACACAATAAAACAATCTGTGATTTCCCACCTGGAAACGGTTGTAGAATTATTACTTATGAATATTCTGCAGGAGATTTCCCGCTAGCCTTTCCTATGATGCACTTCTCTGCTAGGCGTACCGGTCACATACCTACCTGCTGGTCTTTGTGGTGGTGCCCCCCTACCTGCTGGTCTGTCCCGTCTCCGGAGATGTATTACTGAGCTGATGCCCGGCAGTAGTGAATGCCACCCCTTAGTGTGGGCAATGATAGTGGTCACCCCGTCTCCTCACCTGGTAGGTTAAAGTCTTGGATTCCTTACGGTGTCCCTCCCTCGCTGCCTCCTGCGGGCGGCTGGGGGTTATTTCATCCTCTCCGGGAGGCGTCGGGTCTTCTGAACGCTCACATAGAGGGGCGGAGGGAAGTGAAGAAAGTGGGGGGTGACAGAGAAGGAGGGAAGAGGAGGTCACCGCAAAAACATGCTGAGAAGAGCCACGTAAAGAGGACACGAAGAGGGAGGTCACTTCATACGTGTCACCCACATGGAGAGCGTGGTACCAGGAGAGCTTGGACGGAACCTGTGAAAGATAATAATAAAAACAGTGACACAGATTGGAAGATGAAAGTTTGTCCCTCCAGTGACACAGACAGAAGAGAGCTTTGAGCCTGTCCCTCCCCCTGCAGGGTGACACAGTGACACAGACAGAAGAGAGCTTTGAGCCTGTCCCTCCCCCTGCAGGGTGACACAGTGACACAGACAGAAGGGAGCTATGAGCCTGTCTCTCCCCCTGCAGGGTGACACAGTGACACAGACAGAAGGGAGCTATGAGCCTGTCCCTCCCCCTGCAGGGTGACACATACAGAAGGGAGCTATGAGCCTGTCCCTCCCCCTGCAGGGTGACACAGACAGAAGGGAGCTATGAGTCTGTCCCTCCCCCTGCAGGGTGACACAGATAGAAGGGAGCTATGAGCCTGTCCCTCCCCCTGCAGGGTGACACAGTGACACAGACAGAAGGGAGCTATGAGTCTGTCTCTCACCCTGCAGGGTGACACAGTGACACAGACAGATGGGAGCTATGAGCCTGTCTCTCCCCCTGCAGGGTGACACAGTGACACAGACAAGAAGGGAGCTATGAGCCTGTCCCTCCCCCTGCAGAGTGACACAGACAGAAGGGAGCTATGAGCCTGTCCCTCCCCCTGCAGGGTGACACAGACAGAAGGGAGCTTTCAGCCTGTCCCTCCCCCTGCAGGGTGACACAGTGACACAGACAGAAGGGAGCTATGAGCCTGTCCCTCCCCCTGCAGGGTGACACAGACAGAAGGGAGCTATGAGTCTGTCCCTCCCCCTGCAGGGTAACACACTCACCTGAACAATGACAGGAACAGAAGTTTTTGTATCTCGAAGTAAGAAGGAAAAGAACGTTTTGCTCCGGATTTGGACAAGTGATGTTACACATGACAGCCGTCCGGTTACTGAAACACGAAATCCCCGAGGATGGGACCTGGGAGAACAGGGAACAAGGTAGCGGTAACATGAAGACAGATGTTGGTATAGAGTGGGTTACAGGAATGGATCAAAAAGGATAGAGAGGAGACATCGAAAAAGAGTCAGGAATCAGAGTGAGCATGGAACCGGGAAAGGCAGAGGGGGCAGCGGGAACCGGGAAAGGCAGAGGGGGCAGCGGGAACCGGGAAAGGCAGAGGGGGCAGCGGGAACCGGGAAAGGCAGAAAAGGACAAGAAATTGGAGAATGAAGGGAAGCAGAAAGTAGGCACCGGGATGGGAGAAGGCGGCAGGAAGAGGACACCGGGATGGGAGAAGGCGGCAGGAAGAAGACACCGGGATGGGAGAAGGCGGCAGGAAGAGGACACCGGGATGGGAGAAGGCGGCAGGAAGAGGACACCGGGATGGGAGAAGGCGGCAGGAAGTAGACACCGGGATGGGAGAAGGCGGCAGGAATTAGACACCGGGATGGGAGAAGGCGGCAGGAAGTAGACACCGGGATGGGAGAGGGCGGCAGGAAGAAGACACCGGGATGGGAGAAGGCGGCAGGAAGAAGACACCGGGATGGGAGAAGGCGACAGGAAGAAGACACCGGGATGGGAGAAGGCGGCAGGAAGTAGACACCGGGATGGGAGAAGGCGGCAGGAAGAAGACACCGGGATGGGAGAAGGCGGCAGGAAGAAGACACCGGGATGGGAGAAGGCGGCAGGAAGTAGGCACCGGGATGGGAGAAGGCGGCAGGAAGTAGGCACCGGGATGGGAGAAGGCGGCAGGAAGTAGGCACCGGGATGGGAGAAGGTGGCAGGAAGTAGACACCGGGATGGGAGAAGGCAGCAGGAAGTAGACACCGGGATGGGAGAAGGCGGCAGGAAGAAGACACCGGGATGGGAGAAGGCGGCAGGAAGAAGACACAGGGATGGGAGAAGGCGGCAGGAAGTAGGCACCGGGATGGGAGAAGGCGGCAGGAAAAAGACACCGGGATGGGAGAAGGCGGCAGGAAGTAGACACCGGGATGGGAGAAGGCGGCAGGAAGTAGACACCGGGATGGGAGAGGGCGGCAGGAAGAAGACACCGGGATGGGAGAAGGCGGCAGGAAGAAGACACCGGGATGGGAGAAGGCGACAGGAAGAAGACACCGGGATGGGAGAAGGCGGCAGGAAGTAGACACCGGGATGGGAGAAGGCGGCAGGAAGAAGACACCGGGATGGGAGAAGGTGGCAGGAAGAAGACACCGGGATGGGAGAAGGCGGCAGGAAGTAGGCACCGGGATGGGAGAAGGCGGCAGGAAGTAGGCACCGGGATGGGAGAAGGCGGCAGGAAGTAGGCACCGGGATGGGAGAAGGCGGCAGGAAGTAGACACCGGGATGGGAGAAGGCGGCAGGAAGTAGACACCGGGATGGGAGAAGGCGGCAGGAAGAAGACACCGGGATGGGAGAAGGCGGCAGGAAGAAGACACCGGGATGGGAGAAGGCGGCAGGAAGAAGACACCGGGATGGGATAAGGCGGCAGGAAGAAGACACCGGGATGGGAGAAGGCGGCAGGAAGAAGACACCGGGATGGGAGAAGGCGGCAGGAAGAAGACACCGGGATGGCAGAAGGCGGCAGGAAGAAGACACCGGGATGGGAGAAGGCGGCAGGAAGAAGACACCGGGATGGGAGAAGGCGGCAGGAAGAAGACACCGGGATGGGAGAAGGCGACAGGAAGAAGTCACCGGGATGGGAGAAGGCGGCAGGAAGAAGACACCGGGATGGGAGAAGGCGGCAGGAAGTAGACACCGGGATGGAAGAAGGCGGCAGGAAGAAGACACCGGGATGGGAGAAGGCGGCAGGAAGAAGACACAGGGATGGGAGAAGGCGGCAGGAAGTAGGCACCGGGATGGGAGAAGGCGGCAGGAAAAAGACACCGGGATGGGAGAAGGCGGCAGGAAGTAGGCACCGGGATGGGAGAAGGCGGCAGGAAGTAGACACCGGGATGGGAGAAGGCGGCAGGAAGTAGACACCGGGATGGGAGAAGATGGCAGGAAGAAGACACCGGGATGGGAGAAGGCGGCAGGAAGAAGACACAGGGATGGGAGAAGGCGGCAGGAAGTAGGCACCGGGATGGGAGAAGGCGGCAGGAAAAATACACCGGGATGGGAGAAGGCGGCAGGAAGTAGACACCGGGATGGGAGAAGGCGGCAGGAAGAAGACACCGGGATGGCAGAAGGCGGCAGGAAGAAGACACCGGGATGGGAGAAGGCGGCAGGAAGAAGACACCGGGATGGGAGAAGGTGGCAGGAAGAAGACACCGGGATGGGAGAAGGCGACAGGAAGAAGTCACCGGGATGGGAGAAGGCGGCAGGAAGAAGACACCGGGATGGGAGAAGGCGGCAGGAAGTAGACACCGGGATGGAAGAAGGCGGCAGGAAGAAGACACCGGGATGGGAGAAGGCGGCAGGAAGAAGACACCGGGATGGGAGAAGGCGGCAGGAAGTAGGCACCGGGATGGGAGAAGGCGGCAGGAAAAAGACACCGGGATGGGAGAAGGCGGCAGGAAGAAGACAACGGGATGGGAGAAGGCGGCAGGAAGAAGACACCGGGATGGGAGAAGGCGGCAGGAAGAAGACACCGGGATGGGAGAAGGCGGCAGGAAGAAGTCACCGGGATGGGAGAAGGCGGTAGGAAGAAGACACCGGGATGGGAGAAGGCGGCAGGAAGAAGACACCGGGATGGGAGAAGGTGGCAGGAAGAAGACACCGGGATGGGAGAAGCCAGTAGAGAACACGGGAATTACATCTCCCATTACCTGTTGCCTAGGAGCTGAAAAGCACATTCTGGTGTAATGGCTATGACACTGGCAGGACCTGGCACGTCTTGCCTTGCCACAGATGGTGTGAGTGGGATAGGGGGCGACAGTACCTCCACATAGCCCCCTCCATGCTGCGTAGGAATGTAAGACCAGCATGGAAGAACAACCAGGGACCCCAGCAAAGACAAATCAAACTGCGCCACCTGCAGAAAAAGACAATAGTGTAGTTGCCATGGGTAGATCTGGGTAGTACTGCCATCTAGTGGCAACTGTGTGTATAGCAGGGATTATTAGTCACTGTGGTTGGTACAGAGGGCCCGATTCAGACCCGCTCGCTAGATGCGTTTGCACGCAGCCGTCAGCTGCCAATCCATGCAAATCCCGCGATCACACGGCAAGGCATTAGCACGCCCACTATGTCTTGGCGTGCGATCGTGGTGTGTATTTAGACGCCCACCAGCCTGTGTTAAGATGCCCACTAATCTCCAGGAAGTGTATGCAACAATCGGCTTCTCCTGTGACTCGAGCTAGCGAGGCGTCTATGCACAAGGGGCGATCGCATGGACAGGTTCGCGTACGCATGCACACAATGCAAACATCGGCAGGCTACGTGCGAACGCAGCCTAGCCAGTGGGTCTGAATCGGGCCCAGTGAGCAATGGTGTGCTGTAACCCATAGCAACTAATCAGATGTCTCCTTAGAGAAGTCAGATTAATGAAAGGTGACATGTAAGTGGTTGTAGGTGTTAATAACAGAGCTCTATTGTGGCCAATGGGTGCTTGATGGCTATTGTTTGTATCCTGCGTGATTACACGAGATCACACCTGTATACCATATATATACCTCTTACCTCACACGATACGTAGCCACTGGCGTCTCTGATATACAAGTTCCCATCATGCACTATGTTGCCTCCTTGGAGGTGGTCTGATATGTATCCGACCAGGAGGAGACGGGCTCTTGGCAGGATGGCGTCGGTTCCTGTCATCTGCTCGGACCCCTCACGGCTCCATTGCTGGAACTGTTCTGTGTCCCAGCCCAAGAGGGAGACACATGGGGAGCGCTGGAGGGAGAGGAGCTGAGATACTGGGGTGAGACTGGGTGAGGGGGTATAAGAGAATATAGATTACTGTACACTGCAAGTAGTATATACACTGCATCACCTGGCAGCACTAATAGCCATAAAAAGAGAGTGTACATCTAGGGATAGCCACCAACATTCCCATGTCACCTCTAGGACCGCCACCGGGGACCCTACGCCGCCAGGACTGCCATCGGGGAAAGCAAAGCCGCCAGGACCGCCACAAGGGAACGCAAAGCCACCAGGACTGCCACCAGGGAACGCAAAGCCGCCAGGACTGCCACCGGGGAACGCAAAGCCGCCAGGACTGCCACCGGGGAACGCAAAGCCGCCAGGACTGCCAAACGGGAACCTATGCCACCAGGACCGACACTGGGAACCCTATGCCACCAAGACTGCCACTGGGGATCCTACGCCACCAGGACCGACACTGGGAACCCTACACCGCCAGGACCACCACTGAGGACACTATGTCTATGGTAGATCACTGGGGATCTTACACCGCCTCTAGTATGAAACAGAACCCTGCAATTCTAGGACTGTTACTGGGGATACTACACCTATAAGACTATTGATGGGATATTGCACCTCTATGATGGTTATTGGAGACACTGCAACTCTAGGACTATTGATAGGCTAAGGCACCAATATGAGCATTACTAGAAATACTACAATTCTAGGAGTGTTACTGAGCACACTACACATCTAGTACTGTTACTGAGCACACTGCACATCTAGGACTGTTACTGAGCACACTGCACATCTAGGACTGTTACTGAGCACACTGCACATCTAGGACTGTTACTGAACACACTGCACATCTAGGACTGTTACCGAACACACTGCACATCTAGGACTGTTACCGAACACACTGCACATCTAGGACTGTTACTGAACACACTGCACATCTAGGACTGTTACTGAGCACACTGCACATCTAGGACTGTTACTGAGCACACTCCACATCTAGGACTGTTACTGAACACACTGCACATCTAGGACTGTTACTGAACACAATGCACATCTAGGACTGTTACTGAACACACTGCACATCTAGGACTGTTACTGAGCAAACTGCACATCTAGGACTGTTACTGAGCACACTGCACATCTAGGACTGTTACTGAACCCACTACACATCTAGGACTGTTACTGAACACACTGCACATCTAGGACTGTTACTGAGCACACTGCACATCTAGGACTGTTACTGAACACACTACACATCTAGGACTGTTACTGAACACACTGCACATCTAGGACTGTTACTGAACACACTGCACATCTAGGACTGTTACTGAGCACACTGCACATCTAGGACTGTTACTGAGCACACTGCACATCTAGGACTGTTACTGAGCACACTGCACATCTAGGACTGTTACTGAGCACACTGCACATCTAGGACTGTTACCGAGCACACTGCACATCTAGGACTGTTACCGAACACACTGCACATCTAGGACTGTTACCGAACACACTGCACATCTAGGACTGTTACCGAACACACTGCACATCTAGGACTGTTACTGAACACACTGCACATCTAGGACTGTTACTGAGCACACTGCACATCTAGGACTGTTACTGAGCACACTCCACATCTAGGACTGTTACTGAACACACTGCACATCTAGGACTGTTACTGAACACAATGCACATCTAGGACTGTTACTGAACACACTGCACATCTAGGACTGTTACTGAGCACACTGCACATCTAGGACTGTTACTGAGCACACTGCACATCTAGGACTGTTACTGAACACACTACACATCTAGGACTGTTACTGAACACACTGCACATCTAGGACTGTTACTGAGCACACTGCACATCTAGGACTGTTACTGAGCACACTGCACATCTAGGACTGTTACTGAACACACTGCACATCTAGGACTGTTACTGAACACAATGCACATCTAGGACTGTTACTGAGCACACTGCACATCTAGGACTGTTACTGAGCACACTGCACATCTAGGACTGTTACTGAGCACACTGCACATCTAGGACTGTTACTGAAAATAATGCACATCTAGGACTGTTACTGAACACACTGCACATCTAGGACTGTTACTGAACACACTGCACATCTAGGACTGTTACTGAACACAATGCACATCTAGGACTGTTACTGAACACAATGCACATCTAGGACTGTTACTGAGCACACTGCACATCTAGGACTGTTACTGAGCACACTACACATCTAGGACTGTTACTGAACACACTGCACATCTAGGACTGTTACTGAACACACTGCACATCTAGGACTGTTACTGAACACAATGCACATCTAGGACTGTTACTGAACACAATGCACATCTAGGACTGTTACTGAGCACACTGCACTTCTAGGACTGTTACTGAGCACACTGCACATCTAGGACTGTTACTGAACACACTACACATCTAGGACTGTTACTGAGCACACTGCACATCTAGGACTGTTACTGAGCACACTGCACATCTAGGACTGTTACTGAACACACTACACATCTAGGACTGTTACTGAACACACTGCACATCTAGGACTGTTACTGAACACACTGCACATCTAGGACTGTTACTGAACACACTGCACATCTAGGACTGTTACTGAGCACACTGCACATCTAGGACTGTTACTGAACACACTGCACATCTAGGACTGTAACTGAACACACTACACATCTAGGACTGTTACGGAACACAATGCACATCTAGGACTGTTACTGAACACAATGCACATCTAGGACTGTAACTGAACACACTGCACATCTAGGACTGTTACTGAACACAATGCACATCTAGGACTGTAACTGAACACACTACACATCTTGAACTGTTACTGAACACAATGCACATCTAGGACTGTTACTGAACACACTGCACATCTAGGACTGTTACTGATCACACTGCACATCTAGGGCTGTTACTGATCACACTGCACATCTAGGGCTGTTACTGAGCACACTACACATCTAGGACTGTTACTGAACACACTGCACATCTAGGACTGTTACTGAGCACACTGCACATCTAGGACTGTTACTGAACACACTGCACATCTAGGACTGTTACTGATCACACTGCACATCTAGGACTGTTACTGAACACACTGCACATCTAGGACGGTTACTGAGCACACTGCACATCTAGGATTGTTACTGAACACACTACACATCTAGGACTGTTACTGAGCACACTGCACATCTAGGACTGTTACTGATCACACTGCACATCTAGGGCTGTTACTGATCACACTGCACATCTAGGGCTGTTACTGAGCACACTGCACATCTAGGACTGTTACTGAGCACACTGCACATCTAGGACTGTTACTGAACACACTGCACATCTAGGACTGTTACTGAGCACACTGCACATCTAGGACTGTTACTGAACACACTGCACATCTAGGACAGTTACTGAGCACACTGCACATCTAGGACTGTTACTGAACACAATGCACATCTAGGATTGTTACTGAACACACTACACATCTAGGACTGTTACTGAACACACTACACATCTAGGACTGATACTGAACACAATGCACATCTAGGACTGTAACTGAACACACTGCACATCTAGGACTGTTACTGAACACACTACACATCTAGGACTGATACTGAACACAATGCACATCTAGGACTGTTACTGAACACAATGCACATCTAGGACTGTTACTGAACACACTACACATCTAGGACTGTTACTGAGCACACTGCACATCTAGGACTGTTACTGAGCACACTGCACATCTAGGACTGTAAATGAACACACTACACATCTAGGACTGTTACTGAACACAATGCACATCTAGGACTGTTACTGAACACAATGCACATCTAGGACTGTAACTGAACACACTGCACATCTTGGACTGTTACTGAGCACACTGCACATCTAGGACTGTTACTGAACACACTGCACATCTAGGACTGTTACTGAACACACTGCACATCTAGGACTGTTACTGAGCACACTGCACATCTAGGACTGTTACTGAACACACTGCACATCTAGGACTGTTACTGAGCACACTGCACATCTAGGACTGTTACTGAACACACTGCACATCTAGGACTGTTACTGAGCACACTGCACATCTAGGACTGTTACTGAGCACACTGCACATCTAGGGCTGTTACTGAGCACACTGCACATCTAGGGCTGTTACTGAACACACTGCACATCTAGGACTGTTACTGAACACACTGCACATCTAGGACGGTTACTGAGCACACTGCACATCTAGGACGGTTACTGAGCACACTGCACATCTAGGACGGTTACTGAACACACTGCACATCTAGGACGGTTACTGAGCACACTGCACATCTAGGACTGTTATTGAGCACACTGCACATCTAGGACTGTTACTGAGCACACTGCACATCTAGGACTGTTACTGAACACACTGCACATCTAGGACTGTTACTGAGCACACTGCACATCTAGGACTGTTACTGAATACACTGCACATCTAGTACTGAATACACTGCACATCTAGGACTGTTACTGAGCACACTACACATCAAGGACTGTAACTGAATACACTGCACATCTAGTACTGAATACACTGCACATCTAGGACTGTTACTGAGCACACTACACATCTAGGACTGTTACTGAATACACTGCACATCTAGTACTGTAACTGAACACACTACAAATCTAGGACTGTTACTGAACACACTGCACATCTAGTACTGTAACTGAACACACTGCACATCTAGGACTGTTACTGAACACAATGCACATCTAGGACTGTTACTGAGCACACTGCACATCTAGGACTGTTACTGAACACACTGCACATCTAGGACTGTTACTGAGCACACTGCACATCTAGGACTGTTACTGAGCACACTGCACATCTAGGACTGTTACTGAACACACTGCACATCTAGGACTGTTACTGAGCACACTGCACATCTAGGACTGTTACTGAACACACTGCACATCTAGGACTGTTACTGAACACAATGCACATCTAGGACGGTTACTGAGCACACTGCACATCTAGGACTGTTACTGAGCACACTGCACATCTAGGACTGTTACTGAACACACTGCACATCTAGGACTGTTACTGAACACACTACACATCTAGGACTGTTACTGAGCACACTGCACATCTAGGACTGTTACTGAGCACACTGCACATCTAGGACTGTTACTGAGCACACTGCACATCTAGGACTGTTACTGAACACACTGCACATCTAGGACTGTTACTGAGCACACTGCACATCTAGGACTGTTACTGAACACACTGCACATCTAGGACTGTTACTGAGCACACTGCACATCTAGGACTGTTACTGAGCACACTGCACATCTAGGACTGTTACTGAATACACTGCACATCTAGTACTGAATACACTGCACATCTAGGACTGTTACTGAGCACACTACACATCTAGGACTGTAACTGAATACACTGCACGTCTAGTACTGAATACACTGCACATCTAGGACTGTTACTGAGCACACTACACATCTAGGACTGTAACTGAATACACTGCACGTCTAGTACTGAATACACTGCACATCTAGGACTGTTACTGAGCACACTACACATCTAGGACTGTTACTGAGCACACAGCACATCTAGTACTGTTACTGAACACACTGCACATCTAGGACTGTTACTGATCACACTGCACATCTAGGACTGTTACTGAACACACTGCACATCTAGGACGGTTACTGAACACACTACACATCTAGGATTGTTACTGAACACACTACACATCTAGGACTGTTACTGAACACACTACACATCTAGGACTGATACTGAACACAATGCACATCTAGGACTGTAACTGAACACACTGCACATCTAGGACTGTTACTGAACACACTACACATCTAGGACTGATACTGAACACAATGCACATCTAGGACTGTTACTGAACACAATGCACATCTAGGACTGTTACTGAACACACTGCACATCTAGGACTGTTACTGAGCACACTGCACATCTAGGACTGTTACTGAGCACACTGCACATCTAGGACTGTAAATGAACACACTACACATCTAGGACTGTTACTGAACACAATGCACATCTAGGACTGTTACTGAACACACTGCACATCTAGGACTGTAACTGAACACACTGCACATCTTGGACTGTTACTGAGCACACTGCACATCTAGGACTGTTACTGAACACACTGCACATCTAGGACTGTTACTGAGCACACTGCACATCTAGGACTGTTACTGAACACACTGCACATCTAGGACTGTTACTGAGCACACTGCACATCTAGGACTGTTACTGAACACACTGCACATCTAGGACTGTTACTGAGCACACTGCACATCTAGGACTGTTACTGAGCACACTGCACATCTAGGACTGTTACTGAACACAATGCACATCTAGGACGGTTACTGAGCACACTGCACATCTAGGACGGTTACTGAGCACACTGCACATCTAGGACGGTTACTGAACACACTGCACATCTAGGACTGTTACTGAGCACACTGCACTTCTAGGACTGTTACTGAGCACACTGTACATCTAGGACTGTTACTGAGCACACTGCACATCTAGGACTGTTACTGAACACACTGCACATCTAGGACTGTTACTGAGCACACTGCACATCTAGGACTGTTACTGAACACACTGCACATCTAGGACTGTTACTGAGCACACTGCACATCTAGGACTG
Organism: Taudactylus pleione; assembly: GCA_031769625.1. Taxonomy (NCBI): domain Eukaryota; kingdom Metazoa; phylum Chordata; class Amphibia; order Anura; family Myobatrachidae; genus Taudactylus; species Taudactylus pleione. The sequence goes on along the minus strand of JAUIMM010000391.1, from coordinate 4,900,991 downwards.
TTACTGAGCACACTGCACATCTAGGACTGTTACTGAACACACTGCACATCTAGGACTGTTACTGAGCACACTGCACATCTACGACTGTTACTGAATACACTGCACATCTAGTACTGAATACACTGCACATCTAGGACTGTTACTGAGCACACTACACATCTAGGACTGTAACTGAATACACTGCACATCTAGTACTGAATACACTGCACATCTAGGACTGTTACTGAGCACACTACACATCTATGACTGTTACTGAATACACTGCACATCTAGTACTGTAACTGAACACACTACAAATCTAGGACTGTTACTGAACACACTGCACATCTAGTACTGTAACTGAACACACTGCACATCTAGGACTGTTACTGAACACAATGCACATCTAGGACTGTTACTGAGCACACTGCACATCTAGGACTGTTACTGAACACACTGCACATCTAGGACTGTTACCGAGCACACTGCACATCTAGGACTGTTACTGAGCACACTGCACATCTAGGACTGTTACTGAACACTCTGCACATCTAGGACTGTTACTGAGCACACTGCACATCTAGGACTGTTACTGAACACACTGCACATCTAGGACTGTTACTGAACACAATGCACATCTAGGACGGTTACTGAGCACACTGCACATCTAGGACGGTTACTGAGCACACTGCACATCTAGGACTGTTACTGAACACACTGCACATCTAGGACTGTTACTGAACACACTACACATCTAGGACTGTTACTGAGCACACTGCACATCTAGGACTGTTACTGAACACACTGCACATCTAGGACTGTTACTGAGCACACTGCACATCTAGGACTGTTACTGAACACACTGCACATCTAGGACTGTTACTGAGCACACTGCACATCTAGGACTGTTACTGAACACACTGCACATCTAGGACTGTTACTGAGCACACTGCACATCTAGGACTGTTACTGAGCACACTGCACATCTAGGACTGTTACTGAATACACTGCACATCTAGTACTGAATACACTGCACATCTAGGACTGTTACTGAGCACACTACACATCTAGGACTGTAACTGAATACACTGCACGTCTAGTACTGAATACACTGCACATCTAGGACTGTTACTGAGCACACTACACATCTAGGATTGTAACTGAATACACTGCACGTCTAGTACTGAATACACTGCACATCTAGGACTGTTACTGAGCACACTACACATCTAGGACTGTTACTGAATACACTGCACATCTAGTACTGTAACTGAACACACTACAAATCTAGGACTGTTACTGAACACACTGCACATCTAGTACTGTAACTGAACACACTGCACATCTAGGACTGTTACTGAACACAATGCACATCTAGGACTGTTACTGAGCACACTGCACATCTAGTACTGTAACTGAGCACACTACACATCTAGGACTGTTACTGAGCACACTGCACATCTAGTACTGTAACTGAACACACTGCACATCTAGGACTGTTACTGAACACAATGCACATCTAGGACTGTTACTGAGCACACTGCACATCTAGGACTGTTACTGAGTACACTGCACATCTAGGACTGTTACTGAGCACACTGCACATCTAGGACTGTTACTGAGCACACTGCACATCTAGGACTGTTACTGATCACACTGCACATCTAGTACTGTAACTGAGCACACTGCACATCTAGGACGGTTACTGAACACAATGCACATCTAGGACTGTTACTGATCACACCACACATCTAGGACTGTTACTGAACACAATGCACATCTAGGACTGTTACTGATCACACCGCACATCTAGGACTGTTACTGAACACACTGCACATCTAGGACTGTTACTGAACACACTGCACATCTAGGACTGTTACTGAGCACACTGCACATCTAGGACTGTAACTGAACACACTACACATCTAGGACTGTTACTGAATACACTGCACATCTAGGACTGTAACTGAACACACTGCACATCTAGGACTGTTACTGATCACACTGCACATCTAGGACTGTTACTGAACACACTGCACATCTAGGACTGTTACTGAACACACTGCACATCTAGGACTGTTACTGAGCACACTGCACATCTAGGACTGTTACTGAGCACACTGCACATCTAGGACTGTTACTGAACACACTGCCCCCATACACGGTGCAATATAGCAGCCGATCCGATGAACTGGAACGATATCGCTGCTATAACGTTCCGTGTGTGGTTATATCGGCCAGTGCCCGCTCCCGTGGGATCGTACATCGAACCTCCAGATCTTTCTGCATGTTCAGTTGTTCTGGGGGAGCAATGTACGATCCCATGCAGCGCTATGCGGGTGGGGGAGGGGGGTGCCGGCATTTCGGCCATCGTATCGCAAGGTGCATATCAAACCGTGTATGGGGGCCTTAAGACTATTGATGGGAAAATGAACATTTAGGACTAATCATGGGGATCATGCAGCTCTAAGGGGTAAATTTACTAAAGTGAGAGTTTTTAGAAGTGAGTTTTAAAAGTGATGTTGCCCATAGCAACCATTCAGATTCTAGCTATTATCTTCTAGAAGGTGCTAGTTAAATGTTAAGTAGAATCTGATTGGTTGCTATGGGCAACATCACTTTTAAACCTCACTTCTAAAAACTCTCACTTTAGTAAATTTACCCCTTAGAGTGTAACGGAGGTAAATACCTGTAGCTGAGAGGTAATTGGGTGCAAAGTGTCTGGAGACATTGGATGACGCCATCAAAGATATCAGTTGCCCCTCTGCCCCTGCTCTCCTCACACAGATAATCCAGGACATGACTCCGAGCAGCCTGCAGCCAGGCACTGACCTGTGACATAACAGGGACTATCAGCACTGACTGTATCACACGCACCATGCCTGGCACTGACCTGTGACATAACAGGGACTATCAGCACTGACTGTATCACACGCACCATGCCTGGCGCTGACCTGTGACATAACAGGGACTATCAGCACTGACTGCATCACACGCACCATGCCTGGCACTGACCTGTGACATAACAGGGACTATCAGCACTGACTGCATCACACACACCATGCCTGGCACTGACCTGTGACATAACAGGGACTATCAGCACTGACTATCACACACACCATGCCTGGCACTGACCTGTGACATAACAGGGACTATCAGCACTGACTGCACCACACGCACCATGCCTGCCACTGACCTGTGACATAACAGGGACTATCAGCACTGACTGTATCACATGCACCTTGCCTGGCACTGACCTGTGACATAACAGGGACTATCACTGCACCATGCCTGGCACTGACCTGTGACATAACAGGGAATATCAGCACTGACTGCATCACACACACCATGCCTGGCACTGACCTGTGACATAACAGGGACTATCAGCAATATCACATGCACCATGCCTGGCACTGACCTGTGACATAACAGGGACTATCAGCGCTGACTGCATCACACGCACCATGCCTGGCACTGACCTGTGACATAACAGGGACTATCAGCACTGACTGCATCACACGCACCATGCCTGGCACTGACCTGTGACATAACAGGGACTATCAGCACTGACTGTATCACACGCACCATGCCTGGCACTGACCTGTGACATAACAGGGACTATCAGCACTGACTGTATCACACGCACCATGCCTGGCACTGACCTGTGACATAACAGGGACTATCAGCACTGACTGCATCACACGCACCATGCCTGGCACTGACCTGTGACATAACAGGGACTATCAGCACTGACTGCATCACACGCACCATGCCTGGCACTGACCTGTGACATAACAGGGATTATCAGCACTGACTGCATCACAAGCACCATGCCAGGCACTGACCTGTGACATAACAGGGACTATCAGCACTGACTATCACACACACCATGCCTGGCACTGACCTGTGACATAACAGGGACTATCAGCACTGACTGCATCACACGCACCATGCCTGGCACTGACCTGTGACATAACAGAGACTATCAGCACTATCACAAGCACCATGCCAGGCACTGACCTGTGACATAACAGAGACTATCAGCACTATCACACGCACCATGCCTGGCACTGACCTGTGACATAACAGAGACTATCAGCACTATCACAAGCACCATGCCTGGCACTGACCTGTGACATAACAGGGACTATCAGCACTGACTGCATCACACGCACCATGCCAGGCACTGACCTGTGACATAACAGAGACTATCAGCACTATCACACGCACCATGTCTGGCACTGACCTGTGACATAACAGAGACTATCAGCACTATCACAAGCACCATGCCTGGCACTGACCTGTGACATAACAGGGACTATCAGCACTGACTGCATCACACGCACCATGCCAGGCACTAACCTGTGACATAACAGGGACTATCAGCACTGACTGCATCACACGCACCATGCCTGGCACTGACCTGTGACATAACAGGGACTATCAGCACTGACTGCATCACACGCACCATGCCTGGCACTGACCTGTGACATAACAGGGACTATCAGCACTGACTGCATCACACGCACCATGCCTGGCACTGACCTGTGACATAACAGGGACTATCAGCACTGACTGCATCACACGCACCATGCCTGGCACTGACCTGTGACATAACAGGGACTATCAGCACTGACTGTATCACACGCACCTTGCCTGGCACTGACCTGTGACATAACAGGGACAATCACTGCACCATGCCTGGCACTGACCTGTGACATAACAGGGAATATCAGCACTGACTGCATCACACACACCATGCCTGGCACTGACCTGTGACATAACAGGGACTATCAGCAATATCACACGCACCATGCCTGGCACTAACCTGTGACATAACAGGGACTATCAGCGCTGACTGCATCACACGCACCATGCCTGGCACTGACCTGTGACATAACAGGGACTATCAGCACTGACTGCATCACACGCACCATGCCTGGCACTGACCTGTGACATAACAGGGACTATCAGCACTGACTGTATCACACGCACCATGCCTGGCACTGACCTGTGACATAACAGGGACTATCAGCACTGACTGTATCACACGCATCATGCCTGGCACTGACCTGTGACATAACAGGGACTATCAGCACTGACTGCATCACACGCACCATGCCTGGCACTGACCTGTGACATAACAGGGACTATCAGCACTGACTGCATCACACGCACCGTGCCTGGCACTGACCTGTGACATAACAGGGACTATCAGCACTGACTGCATCACAAGCACCATGCCAGGCACTGACCTGTGACATAACAGGGACTATCAGCACCACTGACTGCATCACACGCACCATGCCTGGCACTGACCTGTGACATAACAGGGACTATCAGCACTGACTATCACACACACCATGCCTGGCACTGACCGGTGACATAACAAGGACTATCAGCACTATCACACGCACCATGCCTGGCACTGACCTGTGACATAACAGGGACTATCAGCACTATCACACGCACCATGCCTGGCACTGACCTGTGACATAACAGAGACTATCAGCACTATCACAAGCACCATGCCAGGCACTGACCTGTGACATAACAGTGACTATCAGCACTGACTATCACACACACCATGCCTGACACTGACCGGTGACATAACAGGGACTATCAGCACTATCACAAGCACCATGCCTGGCACTGACCTGTGACATAACAGGGACTATCAGCACTGACTGCATCACACGCACCATGCCAGGCACTAACCTGTGACATAACAGAGACTATCAGCACTATCACAAGCACCATGCCAGGCACTGACCTGTGACATAACAGAGACTATCAGCACTATCACAAGCACCATGCCTGGCACTGACCTGTGACATAACAGAGACTATCAGCACTATCACACGCACCATGTCTGGCACTGACCTGTGACATAACAGAGACTATCAGCACTATCACAAGCACCATGCCTGGCACTGACCTGTGACATAACAGGGACTATCAGCACTGACTGCATCACACGCACCATGCCAGGCACTAACCTGTGACATAACA